>APFE031738931.1:0-21260 GCA_000404065.3 Pinus taeda
ATCCCATTGTGTTGGAAGACATTGATCCAACATCAGATTGGGTAGTGGAGAGTCGTCCAGCAGAGTTTGATCCTGATGAGGATCTTGATTTAGATTTAGATATGGAGACATCAGTTGAACTTGAACATGTTGTTCAACTTCAGCCTGTTCAATTGAATGCAGATCCCAATCCACCAACCTCAGTCTCACAGCCAGCAAGGACTCCAGTTGTAGGTGCTTCCTCTGCTCATCCACGACAGAAGCGCAGCCGCATATCTACTCTATCTCAGCTTGCATCTTCTGCAGTTGCACAGCCTGCTAGTGGTACCACTTCTACAATTGTAGTTGGAGATGATGATGATGAGGAGGAGCCATGGGGCCCCCTGTCTGACTCTGATGATGATGATCTAGAGATTGATCGACATGATCTTGGCTCCTCTGGTAGCAGCTACTAGTCAGTAGTACTAGTACTGGAGTCTGGTCACCGTCACAGTTTACTTTTGTTGTAGAGGCCATTTCTAGCCTCCTTGGTTATGTGTTTTTTGTTTTGAGTCTTTGATCATGTATGACAGTTGACTATGTATTTCCATTGGGTACCATTTTGATATAATGGATTGGTTCATGAGCCTACTTTGATCATATGTTGTCTTCCATCTATATTATAATGCTGTGCGTTTGGAAACATGAATGAAAATCTTTAAAATTATGTTTTTTTATAAAAAAATTAAATATTTAATGTATTTTTTACAACGACCGAGTCATTGAAATCGAGCTGGCCGAGTCATTACCGTTTCGGAGTCGGAGTCGGAGTTGATCCTCGACCGAGTCGGAGTTTTAAAACTATGCCCTACACCATTATGATGGGAGATCCATTATTCAATTACAATGGATAATCCTCTATGTAGCGCAATCTTACATAATTTGCCTTTGTTATAAAGACGGATTTGTCCCAAATATATGATAAAAGGTCCTTACTGCCCGAACCTGCGTTTTTTCTAAACTTAGGTTTTATCTTTCAAGACAATTCTCTTAGTGGTGTAACTAATGATCAATTTTTATCACAATGCATAGCTTTTGCTGCAATGGTCTTTGTTGTAATGATTGTTCTTTTCATTTTATACTTTCTGCTGACTAAAGTAGAATGAGATCCCATAAAAATAAATGAGTTTAGATTTGATTGTAAAATTCACAATCTATATTTAATTATTCATTCCTAAGGAAATCTAAACATTTTCTCTGAAATCCAAAAGTAAGGATATGCTGTTCGCCAATTTCCGTTTTCCTACAAATGCTAGACTCGTACTACTATTGTATTGGAGTGTCATGATTTGATTTTTAAATGATTTTATTTACCAAATAATTCTTAATTGAAAATTTTGAAATTTGCTATTACAAACATATTTGATTGAGTGCAAAGATTCAAATAAGAAAATCATACGTGATCTAATTGGCAAGTCACACCACAATAGAGGAGATCCATTATTCGATTACAATGGATAATCCTCTATGTAGCGCAATCTTACATAATTTGCCTTTGTTATAAAGATGGATTTGTCCCAAATACATGATAAAAGGTCCTTACTGCCTGAACCTGCGTTTTTTCTAAACTTAAGTTTTATCTTTCAAGACAATTCTCTTAGTGGTGTAACTAATGATCAATTTTTATCACAATGCATAGCTTTTGCTGCAATGGTCTTTGTTGTAATGATTGTTCTTTTTATTTTATACTTTCTGCTGACTAAAAAGTAGAATGAGATCCCATAAAAATAAATGAGTTTAGATTTGATGTTAAAATTCACAATCTATATTTAATTATTCATTCCTAAGGAAATCTAAACATTTTCTCTGAAATCCAAAAGTAAGGATATGCTGTTCGCCAATTTCCGTTTTCCTACAAATGCTAGACTCGTACTACTATTGTATTGGAGTGTCATGATTTGATTTTTAAATGATTTTATTTACCAAATAATTCTTAATTGAAAATTTTGAAATTTGCTATTACAAACATATTTGATTGAGTGCAAAGATTCAAATAAGAAAATCATACGTGATCTAATTGGCAAGTCACACCACAATATATTTTTAAAATTAATGAAGCTCGGAGAGATTGCATCTTTATGTTGCCTTTCTGATATTTGGCTGTTTTTACTTAGACCGGTCCTTGTCAAGAGTGGCTTGTCATGGTTGTCCATGATTTGATCAGGTCGTTGGTTTGCCAACAGATTGGGAGGACCTTGGCTAAAGTTTCGTAAAACATGTCCATAATTCACTATGCAACCAACATTAAATCTGTTGTGTGCACTGTTAAATTTTTGCTAAAAGTGCCTTGGGAACTATGCCAATCTCTCCTAGATATGCATGTCCAATTCTCCTTTCCTTGTTGCTCCTCCTTCCAAAATTTTCTTCAACTCTCCCTTTCTCTCTCACTTTCTCCGCTTCTCCAAGTCTCATGAAGAATGGTGTGCCTCTTCACTCTCTCTCGTCTCTTTTTATTTCTCATTAATGACTAAAATCCCCAACCCTAGATCTCAATGGCTGAGATTCATTCTGACCATCTCAAGATCACTAGCCATGACTTAATTTCACATTGGGCCCACTTAAATCACTTAAGTGACCCAAACTTTATAAAGTTAAACTCACTTTATAAAAGTTCACCTTTTAATCATTAAATGTAAAAGGGACACTTTCCAACTTTATAAAATCACCTTATAAAGTAAAGTGCCTAGAGAGAGAAATGTGCTCGGTCACTCTAGGCACTACCAATGTAGAAGTACCCCCGAGTTGCCAAAAACTAACACTCTCTCTTAGTGAGGGAGGTACTTCTAGCACTGCCACCAAAATCTGTCTCCAACCCCATCTTAGTACTTGTAGGTGCTCTCTCTAACCCTAAATCTTGTCTTGCTACCTAACCTGAAACTTGTGTTGAGAACCTATCACAACCAACCATGATTCAACCTTTCCTTGTTGTTCCTCCCAAAATTTTCTTTAACTCTCCCTTTCTTTCTCACTTTCTCTGCTTCTCCAAGTCTCATGAAGAATGGTGTGCCTTTTCACTTTCCCTCGTCTCTTTTTATTTCTCATTAATGACTAAAATCCCCAACCCTAGATCTCAATGGTTGAGATTCAATCTGGCCATCTCAAGATCAACAACCATGACTTAATTTCACATTGGGTCCACTTAAATCACTTAAGTGACCCAAACTTTATAAAGTTAAACTCACTTTATAAAAGTTCACTTTTTAATCATTAAATGTAAAAGGTACACTTTCCAACTTTATAAAATCACTTTATAAAGTAAAATGCCTAGAGAGAGAAATGTGCTCGGTCACTTCTGCATGCTAGGCACTACCAATGTAGAAGTACCCCTGAGTTGCCAAAAGCTAACACTCTCTCTTAGTGAGGGAGGTACTTCTAGCACTGCCACCAAAATCTGTCTCCAAGCCCATCTTAGTACTTGTAGCTGCGCCCTCTAACCCTAAACCTTGTCGTGCTACCTAACCTAAAACCTGTGCTGAGAACCTATCACAACCAACCATAATTCAACGAGTCCTATCACACTCTTGAGCATCTATCAATGTCATATCATACCAATTGTCTTGATAATACCAGAACAATCAATCTTTCTAGCCACCTTTCCCCTCTCAGTAACTGATATTGATCCTATGTCTAAGATCCCTTCGGATACACCCACAGGTTGTCCCAACAATTTGTATGATTGCCCTTGTCTAATGCCAAGCACTACTGTTGGATCCAAGGTCATTTCCTCTAAACATAGAAGCACCTGTCCATCCCGGAGCAAGACTCTATATGCATTATCTTCCAAGGCTAATACTGAGAGCACATGTACCATTAGCCTTGGAACAAATAACATGTTGTGGATCTAACCCAAGAATATTATAGATCTGATATGAAAATATAAGATAAACCCAGAAATAATATGGAAATGCTTCTTTATTGATCAACCCTTATGGTAGGGCAACACCATACATTCACTTCTTAAGGAAGGAGAACACTCCACAAGCCATATGCCTGTTCATACAAGACTATTTCTCTTCATATCCTTCCATGTGGAGTCTCTAGCCTCTATATAGGCCTCATACATACAATACCATGTATCATTACCATGGTTTCCTCATACCATCAACTAATACCATGGGCCCCTTACATTATTATTAACTACTTGTGGTCCCTTACATGACATGGGTTAACCACCTTATTTATTACTATGGCCCATCCCATTATTACATTATTACCTTGGGTACCTTCCTTGGTACCCCATATTACCCCCCCTAGGTACATAACATTCCACCCCCCTTAGCATGTTTCGTCCCCGAAACATGAGAAGAACACAAATAATAAGATCTACTCAAAAGAGTAGTCCACTGATACCAAGCACGTGCATCTAGCCATCCAAGAGAAAGGTGAACCCTCGATCTCGCTGGTGCCTCGCTCGCTTGAGATGGAAGTTGACCGTGGCAGCTCTTCTGTGTTGAGGTGTAGTAGGTGGATCGTCTCTCCTTTGTATCCGTCATGTGACTCTTTGGTTGCCATCTTGACGGTTGTCTTGCGGGGTGATGTGGGTGATGATATGTTGAAGTTTTAACCCACGATGGCTTTTGCTTGACTTCACCTTGTTGTAGGGCCTGTTGTGGTGTCTTCTTTTTCAATATAACTTCAGCCACTGAGCCTTCCTCTGATGTATCATCACCTGTAACCTTTTCTTCTGCAACCTCTGTTTGTGTTTGATTGTCAATCATCAAAGGCTCATCATCTGATATGTCAGTCCCTTGAACATCTTCTTCTTCAGCCTCCATGTGCTCTACCTGTTTATGGATGGAAATATCCTGTAATGTAATTTTCTTCTTTTTATACCATAGCTTCAGGAATTTGTTCTGTACATTAATATTGATAGTACCTACGGATTCCATCCAAGGATATCCCAAAACAACATCCATATTATCGATCTCTGAAGCATAAAAATCACCATGTAACACATATTTATCCATAGAAATCTTCAAATCCTTGTACACTTGAACATCCTTATTATCAACTTGTGTATGTTCAATTTGTTTTGCTGGGACTTGCAATTTTTTTGCCAAATTAACACTGATAAAATTATGTCTACAACTAGGATTGATAGAAACAATGATCTTCTCTTTCTGAAGCAATCCATGAATCTGTAATAAGGATATACCAGTAGGAATTAACCCCTTATGTGTCTCATTCTCCTTTTTCCTAGGCCGAGACCATTTGTCTAAAAGGACTAGTTCAAATTCTACATCTGAAAGTTTGGTCAACTGCTTGTGGTCAAGTGAATTCCACCATTTTGTAGCCTCATATTTTAAATTAAACCACACTGTATCCCTCCAACGTGTCCCGAATATACGCTTTTTTCCCTTTATGAGTTCTTCAATAGTCATACCATTATCATTCCCTGTAAAAAATGCCTTGCTAGAATCCATGAATGGTTTGGAAAAAAAATTCACTTGGCGAAAATTTGAAAATGTCACATTTTCGTCAATATTGCTCAGAATCTCTATTATAACCTATTTTTGGAAATGGAACAACCATTTTGCATCTGCCCATGTGATAGAAATCCTGATTCAGACACCAGAATTTCAGATCTGCGCTGCTACTCTCCCGTCGTCACCCAAAATTTCTGAAAAAAGCGCTGATTTTAAATCGGTGATATCTCCCTCATCCGGACTCCTATTTGACTGATTTGTTTTTTGAAATTGGGTATTTTTCCACAAAGAATCTAGATCTACAATTATATTTTGTAGATCTTGCACTAGGACGTCTAGATCTATGCCGCAAACTCGCTACCCTGAAAAATTATCTGCAACCCCACTGATTTTTAAATCATCGATATCTCCTTCATTCGGACTCCGATTCGACTGATTTTTTTTTGAAATCGGGTATTTTTTCACACAGAATCCAGATATGAAATTAGATTTTTCATATATTGCACAAAAATGTATAGATCTGATCTGAAAACTTGCCGCCCTTGAATTCCTGCAAAAAGTAAAAAAAAAATCTCCACTTTTGTGCCCAAGAAAGTGCTCTGATACCACTTGTTGTTGATCTAACCCAAGAATATTATAGATATGATATTAAAATACAAGACAATGCAAATAAACCCAAGAATAATATGAAATGATTCTTTATTGAGCAACCCTTAAGGTAGGGCAACACCATACATTCACTCCTTAAGGAAGGAGAATACTCCACAAGCCATATGCTTGTTCATACAAGAATACTTCTCTTCATATCCCTCCATGTGGAGTCTCTAGCCTCTCTATAGGCCTCATACATACAATACCATGCATCATTACCATGGTTTCCTCATACCATCAACTAATACCATGGGCCCCTTACATTATTATTAACTACTTGTGGTCCCTTACATGACATGGGTTAACCACTTATTTATTACTATGGCCCATCCCATTATTACATTATTACCTTGGGTACCTCCCTCGGTACCCCATATTACCCCCCCTAGGTATATAACATAACATCCCCATTATCTCCATAAATCCTCCTGATTCTAGTTGGAATCTAACACATCCAACCCTTTTCACTACATGCGTGGTGTTAGCGCCACAACTCACATGGCAATTTGAGCTTGTCTTTGAAATATTGCAGAACACTGACCTCATCCCCGTCATGTGACAAGATGCTCTACTGTCCACTAGCCATAATCCATTGTCCTCATACACAACAATACTGGTGTTTGAAATATAGGCAATAAGGGAAAACTCTTTCTCAAAATTTTCAGCAAAGTCATCAATCTTAGTTGATGCTACTATTGCTGCCTGAGCCTCATTCTTCTTCTTCTTGTACGGACAATGGCTTGCATAGTGACCAATTTTGTAACATGCAAAGCATTTCACTTTGCTCATATCCTTTAGAGAAGCAGACCCCCACTTCCTTTTACCTTACCTTTTCCCTTTGTTGCAAGAGCAACATGTTGGAAAATTTAACTAGGTTCGGTCTTCATTAAATGTATTTGAGTCATCATGTAATGTATTAGTCAAAAGAATAAAGAAAAGAATTATTATTATTATGACTTATTAAAGCATGGGTTTCATGCTTCGGTCATCTTGTTTTAGGTCAAAGTCCCCATTGAAGACTTCTAGGATTTATTATGAGTTAATAGAGTCATTGTACTTTTAAAGAGACCCTTCTTGGGCTTTTGAATCATGTAAAAAGGTTAAGTATTGAGTCAACTATGAATTATGCTGCGTCCACACGAAGTCGGCCTCAAAGATGGCTATTCGACTTCACCAAAGGACTACAAATGAAGCAGTTCGAATTTCATTTTAAGCACACTCACAACAAGCAAGCTTGATATCTCTTGAAGCTGGGAAAAAGTGCGAAATAGAGGAAGGAAGGCAAAAGGAGTGCAAGTTTGGTCTAGGAGAAGGAAGGAAGGAAAATCGAAGTCTTGGTGCATATATCTCTCTCTCTCGTGCCCTAGTTTGGAAGATCAAAGTTCTCTAGTTGATGCCGTAGCTAGTTGTTACATGTTGTTGCTGCTATAGGTCGAAGTCGCTATTGTTGGATACTGCTACTTCTGGAAGTTGTATTGGGCCAAGATTGAAGTTTCTAAGTGAAGATTGAAGTATTTTAGTGAAGATCGAAGTCTCTAAGGCTAGGTCGAAGTTGTTGGGTCAAAGAAAGTGTTGCTACTACTGCCAGGTCAAATAGGATCATCTGCAAAGGAAGAAGAAGGCTGACTTGGTGTGGAGGAAAGTTTGTGTCAAGGTCTAGAGTCTTGGAATATCTCAGGAAAACTATTGAAGGAAGAATTACTAACTGGGTTTTCCCCTAGAGAGGGGTTTGTGCCTGGCTGTGAGCTTATATCTGGTGTCCATGATTTATGTGTTATTGCTTTGGTAATTGCTTGATGAACTAAAAGAAAGAAGATATAAAGGAACGTAATAAGAAAATCAAGAACATCACAAGTAATTATCAAGTATAAGAAAATCTTTCTGCCTTTCTGATTTTCTAACATGGTATCCCAGCTTTGGTGAAGAAAGAAGCTAAAGGCTGTCTCAAGCACTTGATAAAGGAATCATTTAAAATGATTATTTCAGTGAAGAAGTCTACTATATCCAAGGAAGATGTCTAACACAATCAAGGGAGAGAATAAACGCGAAGGAGCCTCTAACTACAGATCTTGGAAGAAGACGATTGACCTCATCCTTGAAACAAGGTACTAGACTTGGTGAAAGGAAAAGCAAAGAAGCTTACGAAAGACTCCAGTGATGTTGATAAAGTGAAGTTCAAAGATTTGGAATTAGTGGCCATGAACCTAATGGTAGAAGGAATAAAGGACGATCTTGTCCCATTCATAGCCAACATTGACCATGCTCAAGAAATGTATGAGGCCTTGTCAAAGTTATTCACTATTAAGAACATTGGTCAAGTAGCAAGCCTGAAGAATGAACTAAGGACCACAAAGATGACAAAGAAGATACAATGGCCTCCTTCTTTATAAAGATAGCAAGAATCATAGATGATCTTTTGGCCATTGATGAAATTGTTCTAGACAAAGAACTTGTGATCACTGCCATACTAGGATTGCCACCTACTTGGGGTTGCATTTGCTGCAGGACTCAACAGTTGGAAAGAAGCTGCCACTTTTGAAGAACTATGGACCACTTGCAGTTAAGAAGAATTAAGGATCTCATTAGTTGCCAACCCTGAAGGAGTGTCAAATGCCTACGTTGCTCAACATAGAGGAAACTTCAAGAAAGGACCAAAGAGGAAGGTTGACATGTTCAAAGTAGAATGCAATCAATGTCATAAGAAGGGTCACTACAGGAGTGATTGTCCCAACAATCCAAGAAACAAGAAGAGAGAAAGAGATCAAGCCAATGTTGCTGAAGAAGAAAGCCAAAAGAAAGCTAAACCTGAAGAATCTGATATAAGGGACTTGCACTAAGTCCTTTGCTTCTAGTTTTAGATATTATATTTTGTATTTTTGATGTTTAGAATTTATAGGTTTTAACATTAAGGAATTTAGACTTCTGATCCATAACATGTTTTAACATGTTTTTGGAAAAGACATTTTTCTTTTGTTTTATAAGTTTACAGGTATCCCTCAAGCTTTGAAGGGAGCCCCCAACATCTCCCAAAGATACTTATTTAAGTTTTGATTACGTTAAATACTAATCACCATTCTCTCTCTATTGTCTTAATTAGGAAAAACATCTGCTATATGCTCAAGGATTATGGAAGAGGACCTCCCAAGACAAGGTTTGTCGAGGAACAAAGGTATGCCTCAAACTACAAAAAATGATTTCTTTATAATAAATGATTGTTCATTTGATAATCTATTACTAACATCATTATGTCTAGCTATATTAAATCACAATGATTCTTGTTTTGGGTGATTCATCACTTGATATATCTACCTTCATATTCTTAATCAATCTTATAGAACCCTAGATAGGTTCTCTAGAAAACCCTAATCTAAGGGTATGCTAATGTTAATGTTTGAAACCCTAAAAATGCTTAGGGTTACTGGAAAATGTTATTTGAGGTTTTTGTTGATAATGTCATGTTTGGGGTTTTGGTATGATCATGAAAACCTTGACTTGTTAGGGTTGAAATGATGTTGTCTAAAATCCCGAACCTTTGAAGTTCTAGTAAAGTAGGGTTTGCTATGTTATGAATTGAAACCCTAGATCCGTAGGGTTTGATTACGTCTATACACAAAACCTTTGCTATGTCTTGAAAGTCCTAGGAATGAAACCCTAGGTATGTGTTCATTTGGTTGAAACGCTAGCTTAGTCTAGGTTGGTATATGTCTAATATGTTAATATTGCTGGACATGTGTTATGCTTATGATTAATGATGAATTCCTAGATCTGAGTGTTGATCTAATTATTCATCATGAGTCCTAGGTTTTGTAAACAAGCCCTAATCAAAATTTGATGTTCTAGGATGACATTGTTTCAAAATTCTAGGGTTTAGCAACTAAACCACAGTGGTAGTTAAATTCTCTACTATGTGTGATATGTCAATCTGAAATCTATATAGTGATTGCTGAGAATTTATACATAGAAATCTAGAGTTTCCATCAAACGCTAGTAGATGCTAGTCATAATTTTGATTTAAGCTATGATTGGTTTTGATTGCTGGAACTCATCTAGGGTTTACATGAAATCCTTGTAGGGAGTCTAACATATGAAATTTGAAAAATTGTTAGATATATTAATCTGATTTGTTTCTAGAGTTTGAAAGATCATGCCATGTCATTGAAAGAATATTGAAAATCTAGATATAATGAGTTTGACATCTTGATGAGCCGTGGTTGCGGTTTAAGGTTTGTAACTAAACTTGGGCAAGAAGTTGAAGTATTCTCTTGCTGATTATGTCTAATGCTTCTGTTGTTACGAGATTTATGTTATGGCTAACTTCATACTTCTATAGTTTTGGTTGTACTTGCTATCTAAGTTGTGCAGGTACACAATCTACAAGATGGTGAAGATGATTGAAAGAAAGGGTAGATGTGATAAGAATAACTTTGATAAGATGGATGGAAGCCATGAAAGATTCTCCGATGTCGAAAAGAAGAAGTTGATTTCCCTTGGTTAAGAGGGAGCCTGGATAGAGAAAATCTACTTGGTTGAGAGGGCAAGCATAATTTTGATTGGAGAATGAAGTTTGAAGGATATGTTGCTATATGAAAAGAAAAAGTATCAAAGGTTCGGTTGATAGGCCTATTGTGTTTGAGAAGCAACATCGAGAAAACCTCAAAGGTTTGTGTTTATTTATGAATATGTAAAAGTATATTATTGATTGGGGTTGTGTTTGTATAGGTAAATCTCTCGAAGGTTTTGATAACATGCTGGTTACCAATCAATTTGACCGAGAGAGATTTGTTGTCCTTGATCTCCTGGATCAAGGAGAGGCTTTGTGAGTGAAGCATTGCCTGGGAGGACATCTAGCTGACACTTTGTGTTGATGTCTAAGGGAGGGTGGCATGGGTCGTAGAGCTGTGACCATGGATACACACCTAAATCCATGGGTTGATGGTTAGCAAGTAAGCCTGATGGTACCTATAGAGGCTAAAAGCTTGAGTCCATCTTAGTCCCACTTGGATAGATTTCCCTGGTAAGGAATCTAATCCATGGCATTGGGGTTCCTAAATTGTTGAGAGACCAATGGATAGATTGCCTTAGTCAGGAATCTAGTCCATGGCATTGCGGTGCATAAAGTTCTTCATGGTTCACATAGTTGAGATCTTCCTTGTATTTGTATATGATGAATACCACCCTAGTTAAGAGGGAGTGTTGGAAAATGTAACTAGGTTTGGTGTTCATTAAATGTATTTGAGTCATCATGTAATGTACTAGTCAAAAGAATACAGAAAATAATTATTACTAATAATTATTATGACTTATTAAAGCATGGGTTTCATGCTTGGGTCATCTTGTTTTAGGTCAAAGTCCTCATTGAGGACTTCTAGGATTTATTTTGAGTTAATAGAGTCATTGTACTTTTAAAGAGACCCTTCTTGGGCTTTTGAATCATGTAAAAGAGTTAAGTATTGAGTCAAATACGAATTATGCTGCCTCCACACCAAGTCGGCCTTAAGATGATCAAGTTGGCCTCAAAGAGGGCTATTCGATCTCACCAAAGGACTATAAATGAAGCAATTTGAATTTCATTTGAAGCACACTCACAACAAGCAAGTTCAATATCTCTTGAAGCTGGGAAAAAGTGCGAGATAGAGGAAGGAAAGCAAAAAGAGTGCGAGTTTGGTCTAGGAGAAGGAAGGAAGGAAAATCGAAGTCTTGGTGCACCTCTCTCTCTCTCATGCCTTAGTTTGGAAGATCGAAGTTCTCTAGTTGATGTCATAGCTAGTTGCTGCATGTTGTTGCCATAGGTCGAAGTTGCTAATGTTGGATATTGCTGCTTCTGGAAGTTGTATTGGGCCAAGATCGAAGTTTCTAAGTGAAGATTGAGGTCTCTGAGGCAAGGTCGAAGTTGCTGGGTCGAAAAAAGTGCTTCTGCTGTTGCCATGTCAAATAGGATCATTTGCAGAGGAAGAAGGAGGCTGACTTGGTGTGGAGGAAAGTGTGTCAAGGTCTAGAGTCTTGGAATATCTCAGGAAAACTATTGAAGGAAGAATTACTGGCTGGGTTTTCTGCTAGAGAGGGGTTTTCCCTAGTTGTGAGCCTATATTTGGTGTCCATTGATTTATGTGCTATTGCTTTGGTAATTACTTGATGAACTAAAAGAAAGAAGATATAAAGGAACCTAATAAGAAAATCAAGAACATCACAAGTAATTATCAAGTATAAGAAAATCTTTTTGCCTTTCTGATTTTCTAACACAACATTCTCCTCATCTCCCCCCACCATGTTGTACAACATCTTGGCATTTTGCCTTATCCCTTCTTGTTCGAAATTGCCCCACATTCTTCCCCAATCTAGAAGCCTCTCACGAGCAACTATCTCATCAATGAAGACATCTGACTCCTTGGAAAAACCACTCATGGCAGATCTAACCAGTTGCTCATCAAAGATGGTTTCTCCAACGACTACTTACTCATCTCTCACTTGAGTGACCTTGGTAAAGTATGAGGATACATTGTCAGCTTTGGTCATCTTGGTTTGCCTTAGTTTTTCCCGCAACACCATCTTTCTGTTCTTATTAGTGCTTTGGAAAAGTTTGATTAAAGTTGCCTACATCTCAAAGGCACAAGTCTTCCCCGAAACATGAGGAATAAGGTGGTCTTTAATAGCATCTAGAAGGAGCCCCTTGGATTTAACATTCCTCTTGTTAGAATTAGCCAACTATATTGGATCAATGGGTGGAACTATTGCATTCTCAACAATATCCCACAGTTCAAACTCCTGAAGCACCAATACAAACCTCTCCTTCCATGGGCTAAAATTATCAGCCTTATCCAGCCTAGCCTCCACCCTATTGCCATTGACTTGCTTACCAACAAAAGATTTCAAATCTATCTAACAGTAAACACCAATTCCCTTTCAACCACAAATCCTTGTTTAGTTGCTGTTATGCTTGCTATTTGGTCAATGTTCTCATCAAATCTGCCCACTTGGCTTTGATAATATGTAGAAAATTGAGTTTAGGTCCAATTCAGTTTCAAGTTCATGAAGTCGCATCAAGCTTAATTCCCAATCCAACATGTTTCATGCTTTGTCATAAACATGAATTTTTTCAAAACAAGAAACACATGAACCTACTTTACTCACTTTTGCTAAGAATAACACAAGAAACCCACAAATTTAACTCAGGAGATTTTTTTGGTTCAAAGACCTTGGAAAAACCGGTACACAACAAAGAAATTTTATTGAGCTCACAAAAATTTTGTAGAGAAATACATAGGAAAAAAATTCCAGCAATTAATAGCCAACTTATCTCATTGAGTTTGCCCTTGATTTCTGTGCTAAACACCTAGGAAAACATGTGAGAAATCCCTCAATTTTTGTGCCAAAGTAGTCCCAGTTTGACAACATGTGACATCTTAGAAATTTGTGCCCAATTACTGTATCACTGTTGTATGGACTATACCAACAAAATAGGAAATTGTTGCCTTTGTTTTTGTGGCCTTTTCCTCGAAAAATGTGCCTAGGTTTCACTATACAATGAACATTAATTGCACTGTACGAATTGTTATTTATGTTGAAAGTTCCTTGGGAATTGTGCCAATCTCACCTAGATATGTGTGCTTCACTCTCCTTGCTACTCCTTCCAAAAATTTCTTTAGCTCTGCCTTTCTCTCTCACTTTCTCCTCTTCTCCAAGTTTCATGAAGAATGGTGTGCCTCTTCACTCTCCCTCTTCTCTTTTTATTTTTCATTAATGACTAAAATCCCTAACCCTAGATCTCAATGGCTAAGATTCAATCTGGCTATCTCAAGATCAACAATCATGACTTAATTTCACATTGTGCCCACTTAAATCACTTAAGTGACCCAAAATTTATAAAGTTAAACCCACTTTCACTTTTTAAAAATTAAATATAAAAGGTACACTTTCTAACTTTATAAAATCACTTTATAAAGTAAAGTGCCTAGAGATAAAAATGTGTTCGGTCACTTCTGCATGCTAGGCATTGCTAATGCAGAAGCACCCCCGAGTTACCAAAACTGACAATAGGCCACCAAGCAGTGCTGAGTTTTAGGTCTCTTGCCTTTGTAATAGCTTTAATAAGGCCCTAATGAATCTTGACCCCTATATACCATTCCAAGAGCTTCCTTATAGCCATGTAGCAAGTTTTGTTAGGGTCCTAGCCTAACCCCCTTAGATGCTTCATTAATGTATGAAGCAAACCTCCTTGAATAAGGCATGTTACCCAACAAGAGTGGTTATTTGTGACCTTTGACCTAGTTGAACACTCTGGTAAACTTGTTTTAGGGCTTTTGCTTGTAAAATTAGTGAAGTGATACTTGGTTGCCCTTATATAAATAGAGAGGAGTCTCACTCATTCATCATCATCATTCATCACACTTCTTTATTTGGAAGTGCGCACTAGCTATTGTTGTCTTTTCTACTTGGCTGTAATGTAATTTTGTGGAGTGAATTGTCTTTTGAGGAGGAATTTTGCATGAAGAGACTTCTTTGGGATTGATTGAAGAGATTCGTGAGGAACGTTGTAAGTCTAATGTGACAAATAACTTGAAAAATATAAAATCTAGCAACAATTGCATCCAATAACTTGAAAAATACAAATTATAGCATCAATTGCATGCTACAACCTTATAATTAGGGCTTATGCCATCTCTTTCATTGTTGTTTTATGCATGTTTCAGCCATAAAAACTCACTTGCCTAAAACTTTCTTACCTAATTGATAACCTTGTCCCTTTATTGATCTATACTTGGAAGGCTATTTCTTCTAGCTATTATATGACATTGCATGCCATCTCATTTAATATCTTTCAAACCCTAGCTTATAGCAAGTCACTAATCTATCTAAGAGGTCTTGGGAAAGGATAGTTGAACCCTAGTAAATATTATCTTAGCCTTCTAGGCTCCGCCATTGTCTTTTCCATGATTATTAGACCTTTGCATCACCTTAAATCCTCCTTTATTGAATATATTTAGGTGATCTTTATAGGGAAGCCTCCCTTGTGAGATTTAGTTCACCACTAAACACCTAGAGAAAGGCCATTGAGGTGACTGCGGTGGTTGATCTCTTGTTGCCATAAGGTCTAGATTTTCCTGGTGGGGCCTTGCACTAGACTTGCTAGATTTTGCGGTAACAAGGCCTATTAAATAGTTTGTTAATAATCATTCATTGTAAAAGGGTCCTTTTTATTCATAAGGCCCAAATTAGTTAGTCAATCTTCATTATATGTTTGCCCATAGGTAGTTGAGGTACTAAAGATAGCTATATATTGAGTAGAAGGATATGTAATAATTTTTTCAAGAATTGTTATTGTATTTATAGTTTTGCTCTAGGAGGTTGCCGCCTTGAAGAGGCAAGTGAGCGTAGCTATCTATTGTTTGATTATCAAGAGATAATTCTTAAGGTTTATCTATTTTCTCTTGTGTTCTTTGGTTTTGCACTACCTTTTATATGAATGTTTTGAAATATTTGGAAGTGGTATTAGAGCTCCTTCTTGGGCATGAAATGGGCATTTTTTTTTGATATTTGTGACAAAAAAAGAGAAACACATAATTTGAGTTGATTTTTGAAACTTTGTGCAAAAATTGTAGAAAACAACTATAGATATGATTTCCTCTTGGAAACATTCCCTGTTTCAAAAAGAAATCATCTAAAATGAAGTTCAAGATGTGGAGATATTGTTGAACAATGATTATTTTTTACTTTTTTTGTGGCCATGAACTTCATAGATTGGGTATCTTTTGATAGCATGCATAGATTTTAGTCAAAATACCAATGGTATGTTTTATGCTTAGCACAATTTATTTCAATGTTCCTTTAGCAGCCCAATGGCAATTTCAAATTATTTCTAGTTGCAATCACATTAACCATTAATCACATTGATAGTAAATGCAGATAGAACATAAAAATATATGCAAAAGACAAGAGGACACCAGATTTGGCGGATGCAAGGGAAAAACCCCAATGTGGGGAAAATGCTTTGATCAAATCTTCTTATTATTATTCAATAGTTCAATAGAGAGAGAGAGTACAAAAATCAAATAGATTAGCCTAATACAAAGTCAAATCAGCCCTGTCAAATTTTGCAGTGAAATGTCAACCCTAACCAGAAAGTCAACATTGGTCAAAACAACAACAATTTAAGTCACCTGACACAAGGATTCAGGATTCGATGGATACGAGGTTTTGAGTGTCGGATACGGACACGTTGACCCCCCGAAATAGGACACGTTCAGATACATTATATATATATATATATTAAAAATTAGATATTTCTTACACAAATTCTCATTCATGATACAAATTCATTGATTCAAACATAGATTTTCATCTAGATTTAAGTTTTACAAAGTAACATTATGCACACAAAATTACAAATACAACTGTGACATAAATGATAAATGATGAATTATAATACATTTTCAATTCATCAATGATCCAATAGGAGAAAGACAAGATAGTAAGATAAAGATACCGTAGTTTTCTCATTAAGTCATCAAAATCAAAATGTGTTATTGTTTACATAGGTAGTGCAATGCCAATGGTAAATAGAAATAACAAATAAAAAACAACTACAACTACAAGTCTACAAGTATACAAGCCTCAAGGCAGTAGGTAGCTCATGACTCATGAGTCATCAATCCTCATAGTCATCATCAAAATCAGCATCACTGCCCTCATCATCATGGTCACCACTGCTCTCCTCTGCTGCATCCTCCTCCTCTATATCCAAAGTCATCTCTGCATCTTGCTGGTGTGGAGGATGACCCCTCTACAATATCACCATCACCAAACCTGACAAGCTTTAGAACTAGATCATTGAGATCCAAGTTGGCCAATGCCAACTCAACACTGTTGTCCAGACCCATATCATCATGAAAGACATCCCACATCTTTGACTTTCCCTTCAACCACTTATCCCTTTGCCTGTAAATAAGACGAAGGTTGGTGTGCACATACACCATTGTCTTTGCCTTGGATCGCTCAAACCTGCTCTTCTTGACACTATACAAATTCCCATATGTGCTCCAATTCCTCTCGCAACAAGAGAATGAAGTCACCTGAGAGAGGAGCCTCATGGGTAACTGCTGTAGAGGAGGGCTTGTTGCCCCATGATTTGCCCACCAAGAATAGGGCTTCTTAACCCCCTGTCTTTAATCAGATCACATCCTGCAAATCGACCAGTGCCAGTGGAACACTCTACAAAGGCATCCTCCACCTCATCAAGGGATGCTCGATCTTGAAAAACCTACCTAAATGCATCTTTCCTCACCTGTGAGATTTCACCATGCATTTGAGGAGGGAATCTGTGGGAAGGTCCATCATTCAGCCACTCATGGCTGTAGTATTTTTGGTTCAATGAGTGAGCCAAACAATGTAAAGGTGTGGAATTCTTGTCCCATCTGCTGACAAGAATATCTCGTATAGTGGTGAAGAAGGCCTCTAATGATGTCTCATACTCTGGGCACTCACTTTGTAAAATAATGCTCCTCACAGACTCAATCATGGAATCCCATCCCTCTTAAACCTCTCCTAGGATGGGTTGGTTTGTATCTGCAAATCGAAGCAAAGAAATGATAGGGTTCATGATTTGAATAAGTAGATCTACCTTCTCCCACCAAGCATTATCTAACATGTGTCCTTCACTCTTTTAGAGGCTACTTGATCTGTCTTTCTCCAAAAAGACTAAAACTCTGAAATAACCATGGCCCCAAGAGCGGTCTTAACCTCCCTCAACCTCTTCAACATGATGAATGAAGAGGCAAACCGTGTATCCACAATCTTCAACAATGATAGATTGTTGTATTCCTTGTAGATAGTGAGGGCATTTGTATGATTTTGTACAAAGTTACAGATATGCCGTGCATCCTCAATAATGTTACCAATCCAAAGCACATCAAAAGTAATAGATTTTAGTGCTAAGTTCAATGAATGGACAATGCAAGGTGTCCAAAATACTTGTGGATATTTAGCTTCCACAATCATGCTAGCAGCCTTGCAAACATGTGCATTATCTGTAATGATTTGCGCACAAGAATCAACACCTACATCTTCAATAACTTTAATAAACAACTCACCCATATTTTGTGCATCCTTGTATTGTCCAAGTGCATCACTGCTTTCAAGAAAACTGGACCATTCAAGGAAGACACCATGAAGTTGATGAGTGGGTGTTGTGCTGGATCTGTCGATCTATCAGAAACAACGCTGACCCCAAATGTTGGCCATGATGCTTTAAGTGGCTCAAACATTTTTTCCACCTCTTTTTTTTTTCCTTTGTCAACAATGTGGTTCTTAGCTTCTCTGACCTAGGAGGCACATACCCTGATGGAGCCCCTTGAGTTAGAGCTCGACACATCTCAATAAATAGAGGTGAGCATGCAACATTAAGAGCTAAGTTACTAGAAAACGGATACGGGAACAGATACGAGTATAGGGTTTGAAACAGATACGACAAATTTTCAAAAAATCTGGATACGATACAGCAGGAAACGACACATAATAAATATATCATATATATATATTAAAAATAAAAAATTCATATTTCAGAATCTAGATTATCATCTATGATCTATCATGATTCATGATTCATCATCATCAATTCAAGTTTCAATATATGCCATAAACATTCAACATTGCCATCATCATTAACGATTATTATAACATTCATGATTCAAGTTTCAAGTTTCAACATATCAACAAGTTTTTGTTTCAAATTTCAAACATCAAGTTATCAATATGACAAGTTACACGAACGCCATCATTACCAAAATTAATAATGCATACTAATTACTACATAGTACAAAGTACAAAATGAACTATGACTGACAGTCTACTATCATTACTCATAATTCATATGGTTGTTCGAAAGTTTAAGAGTTAAAAGTTAAAACACCATCATAAATTACATTTACATATCATCAAATACGTCTTCATTCATGCCACTATAATGTTCCACTTCCACATCCTCTCTAGAAGTGGCATTGGGAACATTGCTGCCATGTCCACTTGAAGATCCACCTATTCCCAGTGATGACTCCGAATCAAACAAATTCATATGAGACATGGCATTCAATGTCATATCCAAGTCAGGCAACTCTGGTTCCATGTCCCATAATTTGGTGGGCCCAAATTTGTATTCATCTCTCTTGTGTGACAGAAGGCGAAGGTTTGAATGAACATACACTAGTTCCTTAGCCTTTTTAGAGCCCAATCTGTTTTGCCTCACTGAATAGATGAAGCCGTATGTACTCCAGTTCCTTTCTGCTGAAGAAGAACTAGCAACCTGTGACAAGATCTTGATGGCCAATTTTTGAATATGTGGAAGTGCCCCACCATAGAAGTTCCACCACTCAATTGGACTTAATTTGCTCTTGTCCCGCATACACTCAATATCACAACCCCAACCCTCTGATCCCACAAAATGAGAAAATTGTGCACGAATCCGAAGCCCAATTTTAGTATCTACAAAAAGCTTTCTAAAAGCATTTTTAAATCCTTCTGCGACTTTTGGGTCTTTGTTTGGTGCGCTTCTTTCTGGATCACGTAGCAACTCTGCAGCATAATATTTTGGATTCACTGCATAGGCTAAAAGATGCAATGGGGTGGTCATCTTGTTCCACCTTTTGGTCAATATATCTTTTACTTCTCTGTAAAAGATTTCATCTGTGTCATTCTCCTTGGTATTTATAACCAACCTTATCTTCTCTATCATGGAATCAATTCCCTCATACACCTCTCCCAGATTAGGCATATCTGTGTCAAACATACGGAGCAAATCCACAATTGGCTTAGTAAATGCCAAGAGGTACTCCACCCTATCCCACCATTCATCATCAACAACCAACCGTTTCATTGCTTGTGCTCTATCAGATTGGGATTGCCTCCATTGATTCCAAAGAGAACTGCATACCATTGATTGTAATGCATCTTTCACCTGCATGAGCCTTGTTAAGACTATGATGTGAGAAGCAAATCGAGTCTCAGCAACCTGCAGGTGTCAAATTGCCACTGTTTCAAATTTCAATCAATTTGAAAAATCATAATTTGATTGAATAACCTATTATGATTCACGAATCATGACATTTGAAAATCCAATTTAGATATTTGAATTTAGAGTCAGAAATTAGAATTTATGAAATATTTAATAAACTTTAAACTTTAAAGTATAAGTACCTTAAGGAGCTCCAACTTAGCAAATTCCCTGTAGATGCCTTGGGACATGTGGTGGTTTGTGATAAAGGTTTGAATTTCTTTTGCTTCTTCAAAAATAACTCTAATCCACTCAATTTGCTTCCCCAACTTGCTCAACATGAGGTTCAATGAATGTACAGCACAAGGGGTCGAAAAAATGTGTTGATATTTGCCTTCAATAATTAGGCTTTCTGCTCTACACACCGTTGCATTGTCAGTTATTACCTGGACAACATTTTCAGGCCCCACCAATTCAATTGCTTCAATCAAGATGTTAGCAATGAATTGAGAATCTTTCATCTGCCCCTCACAATCCACTGCCTTCAAAAACATTGCCCCATGTGGGCTCTGAGCAATCACATTGATCAAAGGCCTATTTCTTTGATCTTTCCATCCATCAGAAATGATGGACACCCTTGAAATGAGCCATGAATCACGAATGGGGGCTAATTTAGCCTCCAAATCTAACTTTTGAGCACTCAACAATGTGGTGGGTATCTTCTCATATCCAGGGCCCTTGTACTTGTTGACTACTGGATTAGCACCTGATGATTATGCGAAGACTCCATGCCCCAAGGATGATCCAGAGGACACTTGTACCATCAGATGTCATCAGTCAACAGAGTTTTTTAACTCTCCTTCTATCTTCTCATCATGTTTCTTCTTTGTACCCAGATTCGACACCCTGCGGGGAATTGTAATAAGTGATGCTAGTATGATGTTTCTTGAATTTGTAACAGGCCTAGGATGTGGGACTCGATCAGCAAACGAGTACACCTTGGAGTGTTTTTTTTATCCGGTTAATTATCCCTTCTTTTCCCTTCTTTTTTCAGAGGCGGATAATTCTCTGGATTTTTTCACTCGTGCACACCCCAAAGCCGAGGTGACGGTTTGAAGATTGAGCCCCTGACACATCTTAGTGTCTAGGGTCGATGTATATTACCATACTAGATCACACGAAAAGTT
>APFE031738931.1:36746-99555 GCA_000404065.3 Pinus taeda
TCTCATGGAGGGCTCAACGCAGTGGGGACCATTGCTTCCTCAGGGGGGAGGAATGATCCAGGTGGATATTGGTGGCCACCTGCCAAGCCCACCTGGACCCCCACCATTGTCTTTCTCAGCATTTTCAGTTTCCTTAATTGTAGCACAACTTACTATTTTTAGCAGTTTTTCGGGTCCTGAACTTCCGGAGCCGTTTTGAGGCCCTAAACGACGTTTTTTGGGATTCCAGGGGCAACACGGGTCCATGGAACATGGACCGGTGTTGCCGTTCTAACAATGATAGTGCTCGAATAGATCTTTCTAATGAGCTATTGTACGCGTCAAACGGAGATCATATGCTAAAGTTACGACCCCGGGAAGTTGATGTACCAACTTACCCCCAAACGGCGCCCACAGTTTGGCGTTTCATCTCCTAGGGTTAGGTTTTGGAATGTTAAGGGTTTTCATTGTTTCTCAACAATAAATAGGCCTTCGAGCCTCATTGTAAGTCAGTTCAGAGGCATGTAGCCCACACATCTCTTCTCAGAGATAGCTACCATCGCCCTAGCTAGTTTGTTTCCATTTCTGATTGTAAGCATGTTTCAGTATTTTTCATTAATGAAATGAAGTATTATTTCTGCTGCATCTTTGTGTATATGGTTATCTTTGTAATTTGTTGCGTTCCTGTTTAAATCCGGATAAAAAACACCTCTAAAAATAATATTATTTAACCCCCTACCAAACCTTCCCAATTTAAATATCCCCTACTTTCAATAAATATTGTAGGTATCCCTTTTTTATACCCCTTTATATTTTCTCATTAACTTTGAGCTCCATTTTTTATACATGTCAATATAAAAAACCTTTACCCCCTATATATCCCTGAATATATTATATCATTTTCCCCTCAATATATACACCCCAATATGAATGCACGTGGTATGATATTTCTCCCCCAGTGAAGCCCCCATGATCTCATTGGGGAAGAAAGATGCACCAATATGTACATTCTCAACAATTCCGGGTTTGATCAAAATATTGAGAGGGATAGTCTCTTCAATATTCGACAAATTTGTCTTAGAATTGATTTCATGGATGGATACAAAATTCACAAACATCTCAATGACATTGGGCCAATAGAGTTCACTAATATTATCCTTAGAGGAATCTAGCAAGGAGGAACGATGGTGATGGTCGTTGTCCCACGACGCGTCATTTGGCATCATGTTCTCCATGATGTTCTAATCAGTAGAAACTATACGAGAAGGGATCAGAGGATGTGCCATAATCTAAGGAATGATCAAACTATTTTATTGAAGAGGAGAGAGTAGAATGCATCGCACAGGACAAATAAATGCCTTCATAATCGAGCTCAATGGGACTGAGCAACATGCGGTCACCAAAAGTGTCAATATTAGATTCATCTAGCACTATCCAAGGATCAGATGGAGTATTACAAGAAGATAACATGTTGCTATAACTGATCGAATTAGAGTTGTTGGGAAAGGAATGAGAAAAAGGATCGGGAAGAGAAAAGGTTCCCATGAGGGAAGAATCCTTAAGCAATCCCACCTCGACATGCTAATATGGATGTGGGGTTTCTCCCACAAGAGGGATGCTTCCAGTAACTTAAGAATTGGTGGTAAAGAAAGTGAGTTTATCAATGGCTACTATATATCCCTTATGAGGGAAAGTGACCATTCTAAAATATGTCAAAACAACAACAACCGTATCATAAACTCTTGATCTCATCCACAGGGGCTTCACTCAATCAACCTCTGACATATCACATGTCTTCGTGTCATATTAAATAATGCCCTTAATTTGACCACATATTGGAAAATACCTCTAAAAATAAAATTATTTAACCCCCTACCAAAACTTCCTAATTTAAATATCCCATACTTTCATTAAATATTGTAGGTATCCATTTTTTATTAACATTTTTATACCCCTTTATATTTTCTCATTAACTTTGTGCTCCATTTTTTATACATGCTAATATAAAAAACCTTTACCCCCTATATATCCCCCAATATATTATGTCATTTTTTCCTCAATATATATCCCCCAATATGAATGCATGTGGTATGATATTTCTCCCCCAGTGAAGCCCCCGTGATCTCATCAGGTGAGCGAGACGCACCAATATGTACATTCTCAACGATTCTTGGTTTGATCGAAATATTGAGAGGGCTAGTCTCTTCAATATTCGACAAATTTGTCTCAGAATTGATTTCATGGATGGATACAAAATTCATAGACATCTCAATGAAATTGGGCCAATAGAGTTCACTAATATTATCCTCAAAGGAATCTGACAAGGAGGAACGATGGTGATGGTCGTCGTCCCATGACGCATCATTTGGCATCATGGTCTCCATGATGCTCTTATTAGTAGAAATCATACGAGATAAGGGATCAAAGGATGTTTCATAATCTAAGGAATGATCAAACCAATTGATTGAAGAGGAGAGAGTAGAATGCACTGCATAGGATGAATAGATGGCTTCATAATCGAGCTCAATGGGATTGAGCAACATGCGGTCACCAAAAGTGTCAATATTAGATTCATATGACACTATCCAATGATCAAATGGAGTATTACAATAAGATAACATGTTGATATTGCCGATCGAATTAGAGTTGTTGGGAAAGGAAAGAGAAAAAGGATCAGGAAGAGAAAAGGTTCCCATGAGGGAAGAATCCTTAAGCAATCCCACCCTGACATGCTGATATGGATGTGGGGTTTCTCCCACAAGAGGGATGCTTCCAGTAACTTAAGACTTGGTGGTAAAGAAAGCGACTTTATCAATGGATACTATACCTCCCTTATGAGGGAAAGCAATCATTCTGAAATATGTCAAAACAACAACAACCATAGCATAAACCTACCTACGACCCAGTAGAAGGTTATAATCTAATGGTCCGTTGATAACTTCGACTTCTATCGACACCATCTTACCACCTAATTCTACTTGTATCGAACTCATAATTCCACAAGGCTTGAAGCCTCTTCCATCAAAAGCCTTTAGAGTAATTGGTGACTGAGTTAATTGGGGATAACCAATAGCCTTCCAGCAATAAAGTGACATGATACAAGTTGAAGATCCTTCATCGATAATGGAGCGATGGATGGTCTTACTTTGAATGAAAACCTAAATCATGAAATTTAATTGGGTCGAAAGTCGAGGTTTATAATTCTCATGGTTAAAAACTACAAGACTATATGAGGGATCAATGCATCCAATAGCAGAAAGTAAAGCCTTCTTCTGGGAGGGATAATTTTTCAACACCTCGAGAGTTGACATAGCTGAAGGAGCTTGAGCTAGATCCTCAACTATGTTATAATTCTGAGCAGCTCTTGCATGAGGGTTGAATGCAGATTTATGGATAACACCTTTGGGAGGCTTAATTGTCAATTCGGTAGGAAACGCATTTGGAGTAGGATCTGATGGAGATACGGTAGAACTAGTAGGTTAATCAATAGCTTGACCAGTTGTGGGATTCACATTATCGTAGTCTTTGTTCTTGGTGGCATGTTGTCACCAATTTGACTCCAATTAATTCTTGGCTCCTTCTGTCAATTTCACCTTGTACCTTTTTTCATATTCTCATGATTGAAAATCGATCCCTTGAATTTTCTTGTTTACCTTTCATTAAATTTATTATTATAATAATCATTATAACTTACAGAAATTATTGCATTAAATCAAATATTTGAAATTCTAATTTTAAATTAATTTCTTGCCTAAAAGATACTTTAACTGTAAACCATATTTTTCATTATAATAATCATTATTATTAAAATAATTAAAAAATTAAATCAAATTAAAGCACTTACCCTAAGTACCTCTTCCCTCCACTCACTCTTTAATGCAGGCTTTCAAATAAGGTTTAAAAATGCTTTCCACATAAGGTATAATAGTATGCACATTTCAAATTAAGATTGTCACCTGCCAAAACATTAATAAAAGAGTAATTCATGCCAAAATGAATTCAAAACCTAAACAAAAGTAATTTGAGAACCATGACTTATGCTCCCTTTGAAACCCATTCATGAGCTCTCGGGCCTAACATGGCCTCCCTTCCTTTCTCCTCCACGGACCCGACGAGAGTATAAATTATGTTTAAAAGGATTTCAAATTATGTATTTATTTATTAATTTAAATATATATTTTATTTAAACTTAAATTTATATATTAGAGATTTATACAAAAAATATATATATACAAAATTACATTCTAAATGGATTTAGAAAATTATTAAATTTATGAAAAGTAGAAATTTGAATTTTAAGTAAAAATATAGATATTATATATATTTAAATAATTTAAACTCAAATTTTTTATTTTCAATGGTTGGGTGAAGAAATTGTTCATGTATCAATTTAGTATGGGAGGAGCATTGAGATTTCATGGAAAATTTTGTTGAAATGCAAGGGAAGACAAAATTAAATTCAAGACACATTTGTATTTTGAATATACATCATTTATAACTTAATGTTTTATATAGTGAGAAAATTTCATTGGGCCTCACCAAAGGTAAAAAATGAATTTCATTAATAATATATGTGACATAATATTATGAAGAGAAAATTATGAAAGAGCAAGTTGCATTTTAATTGCATTTATTATAATGTTTTATATTAGAGCATTAATTTATATGTTTTATTTCCATGCAAGAAATGTTATTTAAAGGATTTTTAAAAGTAGATGTAAAAGATTGTTCCAAGGCTTTTTGGGAAAAACCTTTTGGCGAGGAGTTTTTTTTGGGCAGATTGAAAGATAGTGGTACATTGGAGATGAAGACTTATTCTTTTTAAAGCCAACATGTACTTACTACAGTGGTGTTGTTCATTGTCACTGTGAGGATTTTTATTAAATAATATCTATTTTTTTCTTTTATTTTGTGCATTCTTTTTATGTGAGGTTTTATTTACTGGTTCATTGTTTCAAAATGGTGACTTAACTTGATTATGTATTATTATTGAACACATTTAACTATTCAAATACTTGATTAATTTTTATTTAATTTTTTTTTTTGAATTTATTTGTTGCTAAACAAAACTCTAGCAATACATGTTATTTAGGTTTTTATTTGCACATAAATTTAAATACCATAAAAATAGTCCTCCTATTTTATTTTTTATTGTTAATTTATTTTTCATTTTTCATTTCTTTATTGCACAGGTAATATGTGGTGATTAACAATGCCTTGACATGATCAGATTGTTTAATCTCCCACACATTAAAATTGGTTTAGTTTTTCTTTTGATATTTGCTATTTAGAAAAATTAAATCAAATATTTTAATTGTTTTGTTGCAGGATGAATAATAATAGCACTTGATACCATATTGTTTCAACTACAACATTTATGTTAAATGCACTTAAATCAAATTTTCCTAACTTTTTTCTTTTCATTTTATTTTAATTTAATTTTTTACTAACCCTTATGTTTTGTGAGAAATATGATATACTAATCTAAACCTCACTTAGTCATAATGAAATTTCTTTTTTAATAATTTTTCACATGTTATATGCCTACCACCTCTATTTCCTAAAAATCATTATTTTATTTAAAATACTCTTTATTCAATAATCTAGCCTATTTATTTGTTAATTAGAAAATCTGTTTAATTCACATTATATTATAACAACTATTCAATTTTGATTATCACCAGGGATTATTGCTTGTGGTGAAAGGGAGGCTAGCCCTTGTCACCTAGAGCGGGAGGATCTAGGATCCTCAATGATGTGGTCTCAGGCTGTCCTCAATTACAGAGACAATTTGAGCTCCCACCATAACGTTGTTTTTCGGGTTGGTGGAGGAAAGCATCATAACCGAGTTAGAGGAAGCAGGATCCCGAACAACCATATTAGTCTCCTAGTTTGGAAACAAATATGTCAACACAACGGGTGCAACAGATGACTTAAGGAACATATTTACTTCTTCTCAATGTGGACAGTCACGAACGAAATTATACTCATTATAAATTAAGCATGGATAATGAGGTTTCCAATTTTCTTCAAATAATTGATTTTTTTATTATTATCCCGTGGAGGATTATCTTTCTTATTTTTACCTTTGCATTTCTTCTTACTTCCTAGTTGCTAAGATTTTCCTTTGATGGATTGAATGACATTGATCTCAGAAGTAGAATTTGCATGAGTAGTGGAAGGAGGGTTTTGGGTAGCCATAGTAAGAGTCGAACCAAGTGGTTTACTCACTGATTGTTGGCTACTAGAATCGATAATGCCATCGACGACATGTTATTCTTTACCGGAAGGTTGAGTAATAGTATTGGAAGGTTGCAAAGCATTTGGTATTTTATCGTAGAGCATGTCGGATTGGTTATAAATAAGATCAATATATTGGGCATGAGAAATTACTTTCTCTTCAGTCACAATTACAACTTTAGTGATGTCTTCTGTCATGGATGGTAAAAGAGACAATAAACTATTCAGTTTATAGTTGGTCATGAAAAAAAGTTTTAAACCAAATGAAGGTGACGTTGCCACTCATGAATGTGATCAGAAATGTGAGTGGAATTAGATTGTTTGAAATTGGTTAAAAGTTCAGTTCGAGTCTCATATCGAATGGGTAACTAAAAATGCGTTAAGAATGTGGTAGCTAAGGTGATGAAATTATCGAACAAATCTCGTGGTATTTCAATATAACATTTTGTTGTTGTACTGGTAAGTTTGCGCTGGAAGAGACGTAAATTAATAGAGTCATCATTGAGAGAGTTCGAAGAACACCACAGATGATAAGTCATAATGTGTGTAGATGGGTCTTATCCAGGATTTCCATTGAATTTAGGGATATCACTAGGGAATTTTGTGGGAATAACTGACCACCAAGGAGAATGGGAAATGGGATCATTGGTAAGACAAGCCAGATTTGGTAATTCAAGAATTGCTACAAATGGAAACTACCTATTGAAGTCTAGTGGTGGATACCTTGGGTAAGATGGGATGGCTTAAGCAACAAGTATCTGCTCTCTAGGATAAGGAGGACTATGATAACCAAGATGCACATAACCTTGCTGCCTAGCTCAAGGATAACCTTGTGAAGGTTGAAATGGTTGGGCTTGGATTTGTTGACCTTGGTAAGGAATTTGAGGCATGCCTTGATACAATTGATATGGTTTCCCTATGGGATTTTGCATCATCCCAACATAAGGTTGGTTATGTTGTTCCTGCACCAGACCATATGCATTTTGACCCACTTGAATTTGAGGAATAGCCTAACCAAGCTGTGAAAGTTGTAAGATACCTTGCAGAGGTTGGGTAAATGGGGCTTGGGAGGCCCCAAATATTGGTAGAGTAGGTTGAGTCAAAGATGTACCCTATAAAGGTTGGCTTACATTAACTTGAGCTTGAATAGGGTTGGGTATAGGCTCATGAGTAGGAGTTTGAGATGTAGATGGAACAAGTTGATTGATTAGAGATGGAGTCACAATTGAACCAGGTTTCATAGGCAATGTAGGTTGCCAAAAATTGACAACGACTCCTGAATGTGGAAGAATCGAATGAGGTTGAGAACTAACTTGTGATATTTGATGTGGAGATGGAAATATTCAACAAAAGATTTCCCCCTTACAGAAAGAGGATGGGAATACAGAGGCAACCCCCCCTAAGAAGAGGGTTTCCAATATGAAGTGGACTGGGTTGTTGTAGGTGTCCATACCCACTGACATAAAGACCAGGCTGCTGCTCAATTATAGATGTAGATGGAGGGGAAAGAGTAGATTGTATAGCGCTCATCAAAGAAGTTACATATAGGATTCCAGAAGAGGATGACATGGGAGAAGTCCATGGACTAGATGTTGCACCAGAAAAGGTACTAGACAATGATTCGTAATTTTTGGCTTATTGGGCCTTGACCTAGGTTTGGAAGAGTTATTAGCAAAACAAATCCTGTAGCTACTGGCCCTTTCGGCAATAGCCCGTGTAGTGTAGACTGAGGTCTCACCCGAGGTAGTAGGGGAGGGTGATGTCGTGATGTGGTCTGGAGGGGTCGCGAACCATTTTGTGGCCTCGCACTACTTTATTTTCGTGTAGATCTGGAACAAGGAACATCTTTAAGAGTTATTATTTATGAGTTTGTTATAGATCAGATCTACTCTTTACAGTCTTTAAGCAAACATTTAAACTTAAAACCCCGTGTGCGAAATTATAAAGAAAGATATAAGTCATATAACAGATCATGCATAAATTCAGAACATAAGAAATAGACAGATCTGCAAGGAACCATACAATGACTCAGAAATTCTTATCTTTATTGATCTTCTCTTTAGTACAGCCAGATCCACCCTGCGCACTCAGCTACAGGGGTCCGCGCACACAGCTGCAGACTCTACTAGGCCCCTGTGCACACAGCTGTAAAACCTCTATCTCTCTACCAACATCCTTGACTCAGACTTACAGACACTCTAAGATTTCTTTCTTTACAAACCCATTACATTTCAGATCAAAATTGCTTACTTCAAAAACTGACTTCTAACCATAGAGCCTTGCTCTATTTATACATTTCCATGGTCCGCGGACCATGGGCAGGCCAACTCATTTTACATTATTTTTGGGCGGACAACCCTTTGACTTGACTCATTACACTTCACGCTCCGTGCATCTCGCGGAGTATCTACCATACCTTTACCCAAAATTGTAGGCTTTGAGCCCCAAAACCGTTACGCAGGGTCTTCGCTACCCAATAGTAACTAGGTGGGGCGGACGTGCCACCATACAAAAGTGTGTCTAGTGATGTTACAAACATGGATGAAGTTGAAACATGCGCTATCTCGGTCATAGTAGTGGATATAGGCTGAGAAACCATAGCGTATTCATTCATGGTTAATTGTCCTAAAGAGGATTATCGAGGAACTCAAGGGTGAGTTGAAAGGAAATGAACCAGATAAAGGAGCTTGTGATGGAGTAGGAAGAGAAGGAAAAGGACGGACTTAGTAAATATGAGTCCCTCTAAAATGGATAGGAGAGGAGGGTTGAGGATATTCTTGAGGAATCTCTTCAATTCTCACAAGAGTAGGTGGATTTGGTTCATCGTCAGGTCCAAGATATATAGGTTGTGGTTGGATCTGAGACATAGGAAGAGAAGAAGAAGGTCCTGAAGTAACAAATGTAGGTAATCGAGGTGACTCAGGTTGTATAAACTTAGTTTGTGTTGTCTCTTATTCAATATACCCAGGTTCAATAAACTTAGGTAATGAAATATCAGGTGCTTCTGTTTCGATTTTGTCAGACTCACCAAAAAATATGGAAGTAATCTTAGGTTTAGTACTCACAGGAAGGGATGATTTTGGTGGATGTATTTTAGGTGGAGGATCATAATTAGTAGCTCTCAAAGTAAGAGATTCGGTAGTATGTGTTTTTTTTTCTTCTTATGACATCGAGGAGTTGTCTCAGGTGGAAGAGGAGGAAATATTTGCATCCTACGCAGATGACGGGGTTGAGGGAGTTGTTCTTCCACATTGGTTTAATAAATTTTAAAAATTAACAACAAAAAATAAATAAAAAAGGGTAATATAGGAAAAAATGTTTACCAAGTAACTATGAACTGCAATATACCACCTTGGAGGACCAAGGATTTACGTATGGGTAGGAAATATCCTCGAATGTTATGTTCGGTGTATCACAGTATACAAGGTGACCGGCTTGGTTACCTAAAGGGAGGATAGAAGCCTAGTGTGGAATTCCAAAAAATACTTAACAGTAGGTGGAAGTGCAATCTGTGTTAGTGATATCTAATGCGTAACCATACGATGAGAGAGTTCCCATATACTTTTCATGTGTGGAGCATCATCTGATATACCCGAAGGTATGTGGAGAATCATCAGATACAATTACGTGTGTGGAACAGGATTTCACCCCTAGAATGCAACATTGGAAAAAATCGACATATCCTATGTTTATAGACGTCGGAACACATCTCTAGCTTAGAGCTCTAGATGTTTGTGTTAATGTTGCAAATTATCCTTAAGATTGATTTAATAAATTTTAAATTTATCTTGAATTATGTTTCAATTTTCAAAGCTCACCATGAATTTCACCTTAATATCCCAAAGATGCAAGCTAGCATGACAAAATGAAATTTTCTTTTTAATGAAAATCTATGTATGGGAAGGAAGAGAATAAAGAGTAATGAAACATATAAAATGCCACAAAAAAAAATTGTTAAGTCAATTCCCCTAAAGCAACTGTTCCAATTTCCAATTTCACACACACAACCCTAAATGCAATGCAAAATGCAAAATGATGAGATTTTTCTTTTCAATCTACTTAATTTCCAACTGAAATGAAAACTAAGATACTTTCTAAATCACTAACAAAAGAAACTATACATAATGATGACTGTAATATAAATTCTTTCAAGCAATCAATGATCAAGAAAAAAGTTTGTTAATGACATAATTAGCAAGAATAATGCAAAATCCAAACAAATTCTTATCAAAGGCTAATAAAACCAAAAGAAAAAAAGTGAAGGCTTTTGCGAGACCAAGACACACTCAGGGACAAAAGGAAAACTAGCTAGAACAAAGCATATCAGAGAGCAAGGCACAAGAGGCAATTTTACAAGGATCAACGCAGGTGCAAAATAGGCATCAGTTCTATGCAACGTAGGTGCAGAGAAGGAGAAGGTGCACTAGGGTGCTCTATCTCTAGATTAGGGGGAGCACTGATGTAGATTCGACCAAATTACGACACAAAAAATCAAATCAAGTCCAGAGAAAGGTTTTCCTACAGTAAATCAAGGTCTGAGTGAGGCAACGAATATCAATTCAAGAGGTGAAACAAGTGCTAAGATCACGTAAACCACTAAGGGAAAGAAACAATCCACAATATCATTACCAATTTATTATGTGGAATTCAAGATGACAAAAGTATCTTCCCTAGATATAGTGGATTGGTCTAGAACAACAGAAAGCAAAGAATATAGAGTATCCCTTAGAGAAATTGAAGAATGGGAAAGATGCTTACTTGGAATCCATCGCAAGATTTACTTTCCTCTTGGCTTGTAAGCTACAATTGCTATAATTAGAACCTTCACATAAAAGAAAAGTAAGCCAAGGATCCAGAACATCTATGTAGCATAATTCAATCACTCTATTTAATGAATCAAAGAGGCATTGAAATACATGAATGTAAATGTAACACAACAAATATAGGAAAACAAAAAGGTCTTTGTATCAATAGAAATATGAGAGAGATCACAACCAAGAATAATAACCGATCTTGTAGAGATCTCCCCAAATTGACTTGTCCTCCCTTGTCACATATCACACCTCAATGTAACCCTAATGCATGAAGATGATGAATCTCTTAGATTCAAGGCAGCAGCATGAGGGCATGACCAGTCTCCAAAATGCAACCTTGATGTTATGGATGGCAGTAAATTTATAGGAGATAGATGGTAGTTAAGGATTTACCATAATAAGCTTGAGATACACTATGATGAGAGGATGAGCTCAATGGATAAGAGGTGAAGTCTCCAAGGTAGGATCAAATAGGACTCGAGCTTCTTATCCAGAGTAAATGGTTAAAACAACCCCTAGAATCTTCTAGAAGAGGAAGCTTCAGAAATCTTTTTAATTTTCCCGAATTTCTAGAATCAATGCACCCCCAACAAGGAGAAACTAGTATTGACCATTGTTGGTGCAGAAAGGAGAAACCAACATTAAACGTGTGTGGTTAAAGGGGTAGGGTGTGATGGGGCTTAAAGCATTGATTTTTAGTAGTTAGACCCATAAACTCATACATTTGGAAAGGTCATGCTTAGGGCTTTGTGTAGGGATGATGACAACATGTTCATGGATGTGGATTGATCCAGTTTGTAGTCCTATTAACTAGATGCGATAAAATCACCTATAACAAGATGCACATAAATAAATAACTGAGAAATATCAAGCCATGATATAGGTTGTCTGAAAATCCATAAGAAATTGGAGGGAATCTTGAAAACTATAGGTTCAAAGACCCTTTTATTAATATGAAATAGTTACATGGGAGACCCTCTGCTTTGTAAGGTCTGCATTTAGCATCTTACCACCTAACTTACAAGATTCTTTACGATAAGGAAATCATTGAATTAACATTGAGGGTTTTTTCCCTTTGGGCTAGATGAGCCCATCAACTTTACTTAAATGACCTTTAGCCTTGCATTCTCAATAGGATGTACATCTTTTGTTAGCGTCCTAGTGTCAACGGTGGGGCACCAGAGTGTTCTGTGCAACACCATGGAGCTACTTACAAACTCAACATGGATTCTGGCACTAGCAACATGTGGTAGGCAAGGTGGATACCTCTTAGGAGCTTACACCAAGCTCGTGGAAGGTAAGGGTGGTAGGAGCGCTTACTTTGACATCCATGTGATTCCCTGTCCCAGATCGGGGAATGCAGGTGGGCGAGGAAGTCCTTGGAGTTGGATTCACTAAAGCTCAAAAGGGGTAGTGATGATCCCTAGTATTGCATCAAGGATGTTGTAACTTCCAAGGCTCTCAATTTAAATTATCAACCCGGGGTTTGTACAAACTTAGAGGCGACAATGTTATATGCACAACAGGTTAAGTTCTAATCATGTCACCCTCAGTAATTAGATCATATCAATATATTTAGAGATCACTCCTTCAACTAACTACAAATATAATTTATTATGAAATAATATCATGATTGCAAGGAAATGAACATGATTCTAACTATAGAAATGAAAATGCCATTCATTAAATGTAATGACTAATTGTATTTGCATGAAAGGATTAAGACTAGGCTAGTTGCAGAAGTAACCCATGCCACCCTAATTACACACTAATAAAATCAATAATCTACTTGAATGAATCATTTATCTAATTGCAACTTGCTTGAAAAGGAGGAATTCGATCTTCAACACAACTATGGAATTAAAAAATACTAAGTCTAATTCTACTTGTTATCTTGTGTTTGTAGTGAGTAAAAGATGGGGTTGGATTGGTATTGGAATCTTCCTTAATCATGAAATTAATGCCTGGGGGCCATTATTCAAATTCAAAATGTAAGATTCAAGATTTAGAGAAAATATGGTGGGATTTAAGCAGTGCTACAGGACTTCTACACTATAGAAAATCCGTGATAGGTTAACCCGATAATGCAATATAAATCAAAGCAGAATACTATAACCTACTTCTATGATCACTTTGAGGAAGCTTAAAGATTGAGCTGAACAATATAACCAGAAGAAGAAGAATCAATGGCGCAATACACATGAAAATAATTTTGGGGAAAGTCTCAGATAAAACCCCACACTATTGTATTATCATACATGGTGGAAATACATAGGAATTATACAAAGCCTTAGCTCTCATAGCTAGCCAGCTCTTAGTACAATCCTCAAAAATGCTCACAGGAAATCTTGGCTTCTCTCCAGCCTTCCTCTCTTCCCTCCAAGCTCCTATTTCCTTGCGTTGTTCCTTGTGGATGATTAGCCTATTACCAAGTGGAAAACCAATCCTTCAAAACTGTACAATCCTCAAGGATGAATCCTTGACTGCATGCATGAGTTTTCTCCATGAGAAAACACATGCAACTGATAGTACACTGTCCTTGAACATTAATCTCAACTGGATCTTTCTCAGAATAGACATGCATGAGTTTTCTGATGAGAGAACCTTCAGTTAACTGGAGTAGCACTATTGAGTGCTTAATCATCACTGACTGTTAATCATTTTAAGTTCCTAAAAAGTTTGGAAATAATTTAACTAGACTAACTTAGTAAAATGAGCTAAATAATCACAACTCAAAAAAATCAATCTTATCTCCTAATTTAAAGGATAAACTTGCATGACTTCAAAAAGACTCTACTTGAACTTTCTCCACTAATTAATTTAAAATAAATTAATTAATTATTTCCAAGTAGTTGTTAAGACTAAATTCGATTTTAATTCACAATTTAATTCAAGGACAAATTAAATTGGAATATTGTTGTTTCCATATTTCAACACTCCCTCTCAACAAGAAAGGGATTATCTGCCACCCTGATCTTGTCTCTATGGAACTCAAATTTACACTTTGACAATGCCTTTGTCAAAATGTCAACATCTTGCTCCTTTGTAGAAATATACTGCAACAACATGATCCTCTCAACCTGTGAAAAGCCAGAGGAAACAAATCTTGCCCTATGCTTCTCCACACTACCATCAGCAGCTTTCTTTACCTTGTAAATCCAATGGGAACTCACAACTGACTTGTTCTTCGGTCTCTAAACCATGTCCCAAACACCATTACAAACTATGGAGTCATAATCCTCCACGATAGCATCAACCCAAATCGACTGTTGCACTGCTTCCTCAAAGGAAGATGGCTCGGTCTCAACACATTCCCTAGCAAGGTCCATGTATCCAGTGTACCTCTCAGGTGACCTCCTCTGTCTATGCTGAGAAGATGGTGCTCCCACATTCTCTCTTGCATCCTCCAACAATCTGTCAACTTCTCTTATGCGCTTCCATCCATCTGTAGAAGACTCTACTTGAGTGAATGTCTCCACTCCTAGAACCTCTGCATGTTGATGCTCTGCATCAGTCCGAGGCTCCTCCTCCTTAGGAACCAACAGTTCCTCCACTGCCTGTAGTTGTAGCTTCCTCTCAAGGAAAACTCGCATGGCCTTCTACTCATCAAACCTGAGATCTCTGCGAACCACTGTCCTTCGACTGGTAGGAAAGTACACCCAATAGTTGTGAGGTGTATTAGTGTACCCCACAAATATCCCCAACTATGCTATCGGCTCAAGCTTCTTCTGTGCATCCTTTGTCACATGGAAATATATCGATGAGCCAAAGATCTTGAAGTGACCCACATCTGGTCTCTTACTGGAGAAAGCTTCCTCTTGTGTCTTCATCCCAAGTATGCGATGCGGGCTTCTATTATGCAAATAGACCATTGTGTTGCATGCCTCAGCACACAATTGAAGTGGTAGGTCTTGGTCATGCATCATTGCCCGTGTTGCCCATACAATAGTTCTATTTTTCCTCTCGACCACCCCATTCTGCTGTGGGTTATGAGCTGTTGTCAGTTCTCGTTTAATTCCTCCCGCTGCATAGAAGTCCTTAAACTCTTGAGAGACATATTCTCCACCATTGTCGCTTCTACAGGCCTTGATAGTCTTCCTTGACTCTTTCTCGACCAAAGCTTTGAACTCATAAAACTTTGTGAAAGTTTGGTCCTTCTTCTGCATGAAATAAATCCAGCATTTACGAGAATTGTCATCAATGAAAATCACATAATACCTTTGCTTCACTGTGGATGCCGTCGAGAATGGTCCACACAAATCAATATGAACTCGCTCTAAGATAGCCTCTGCTCGACTATCTTGATCATGAAAGGAAGACTTGGTGTACTTTCCCAAGGTACAACCTTTACATGTGTCAACTTGCTCATTTTTACCTTTGGGAAGTCCTGTACATATCTGTTGCATTATCTTCAAATCCCCATGATGCAAATGGCCCAACCGCCTATGCCACAACTCACCAATGTCTTGGCTTTGCACCAATTCTGCTGCTTTCATACTCAATGCTGCACAATCATCTACCTCTAGTTTATAGAGATTCTTCACTAGAATCCCTATCCTCTTGGTCTGACCTGTGGCTATGTGTCTTAGGAACGCCTTTCCTTTAATGAAGACAACATCATAGCCATTGTCCTCCAACATCGTGACCAACACCAAGTTCTTTTTCAGCCCAGGCACATACATCACATCTGTCAAGGTGAGATAAGCTCCATGCTCCCTCTCAAAAGAAACTGTGCCTACTCCTGAAACACTATACCTTCCATCATCATCCATCTCTATGCGCATCTTGAGGTATTTCTCCTCCAAGGCACTGAATAAATTTTTATCACTGGTCATGTGGAATGAGGCTCCACTGTCAAGATACTAGCCACAACCTATCATTGATGACACCATGCATGCGATGAGGGTAAAGTCCATTTCGAACTGAGAGGCTAATGCCTCACCTTCCGATCCTTCCAAGGATCCCTTCTTGGACTTCTTCGATGGGAAATTAGTTGCATAATGTCCCATCTTGTGAAAATTAAAGCATCTTACTTTAGACATGTCACCCTTCTTCCCTCCAAGAGAAGAATTCGATTTGAAATGGGAAGCCTTCACCTTTCCTTTCCTTGCATTACTTGCTAAGCCCAAATTTTCTTCATCATCATTCTTGGATGAAGAACCATCTTGTGTGCTCCTCCTCATCTCCTCCTACATATGATCCGACCACAGTCATTCCCAATCTAGCAGTTTCTCCCTTCCATTCATAGAGTCCTGGTAGCTATTCCAACTCTTTGGAAGGCCAAGGGGAGCGAGGCTCACCATATCATCATCGGCAGTAGTTATTCCCACAATGCCAAGCTCATCTCTGCAGGTGGTGATCTTGTTCATATATGTGGAAATAGTATCACCCTTCTCCATCGTGATTCTTCGAAGCTTATCCTTGAGCGTCAATTTCCTCTGGTCTTTGGTAGAGGTCCTTCAATGTCTTCCACATTGAAAATGGAGTATCCTTCCCATGGAGACTCGAGACAATATGGTCTCGAACTCCCTCAAGGATGATCCATCTCGCCTTCGCCACACACTTCTTCCACTCAGCCAACTCTTGTGCATTAGTTGAAGCTGGCTTTGGGATTTCTTGATCAATGAATTCCTTCAAGACATTGTCTTCTAATACAACCTCCATCCTATCTTTCCATGCTATGTAATTCAAGCTACCTTCCAAGGCATACTCAAGTCTCAAGCCATAGAACGCCATTGGCCAACCTTGAAGTATGATATGAATTCGATTTTCACCTACAACCTCAAACTTCAAACTTCAAATTCTCTTCTCATTATACCGTTCACAGCTCTGATACCATGTAGAAAATCTCTGATAAGTTAACCCAATAATGCAATATAAATCAAAGAAGAATACTATAACCTACTTCTACTATCAATTTGCGTAAGCTTAAAGATCGAGCTGAACAATATAACAAGAAGAAGAAGAATCAATGGCACAATACAGATGAAAATACTTTTGGGGAAAGTATAAGATAAAACCCCATACTATTGTATTATCATACATGGTGGAAATACATAGGAATTATACAAAGCCTTAGCTCTCACAGCTAGCCAGCTCTCAGTACAATCCTCACAGATGCTCACAGGCAATCTTGGCTTCTCTCCAGCCTTCCTCTCTACCCTCCAAGCTCCTATTTCCTTGCATTGTTCCTTATGGATGATTAGCCTATTACCAAGTGGAAAACCAATCCTTCAAAACTGCACAATCCTCAAGGATGAATCCTTGATTGCATGCATGAGTTTTCTCCATGAGAAAACACATGCAACTAATAGTACACTGTCATTGAACATTAATCTCAACTGGGTCTTTCTCAGAATAGACATGCATGAGCTTCTGATGAGAGAATCTTCAGTTAACTGGAGTAGCACTAGTTGAGTGCATTAATGTATCAACTGACTGTTAACTCACTATTAGTTCCTCATACAGTTTGGAGGTAATTTAACTAGACTTAACTCAGTAAATTGAGTTAACTAATTACAACTCAAATATAACTCAATCTTATCTCCTTAATTCAAGGGATAACTCTTGCATGAATTCAGAAAGAATTCTACCTTGAATGTCTCCAGCTAATTAATTTAAAATAAATTAATTAATTATTTCCAAGTAGCTGTTAAGACTAAATTCGATTTTAATTCACAATTTAATAAGGACAAATTAAATTGGAATATTCTTGTTGCCATATTTCAACATACACAAAGTAATACAAGAGGCCCTGTTTTGCTACATGAGTGGGTCCAAGAGATTTATGAGGGCAAGGATGGTGTCTTGAAAGTGGAGGAAGGTGGATGAAGGTGAATTAAGGGTGTGGGATCCCTTATTCCAAGACTAGTACCCCCGGAGGCCTATTTTGCGCACAAGTTCATGCCCATGGTGTCCTTCATTGGTCCTGTAAAGGGGGATCTTAGTGGCAGAGTTTGAGAGCAGTATGAGGTGTCAAGGAGGAAGTTGGAATGGCCTAAATGGATGTTGATGAGTGTTCCATCCCTTTCAAGTACAAAATAATCCCTGAAAACTATTCAAGTAAATGCATTAAATGGTCAATATTGCAGCAAAATGAATTAGAGTGGAAAGGATGAGTTGAATTTTATTTCTTTAAGATCTACTATAACATATACCTACTCTAATTTATAAATCAATTCTACTAACTTCTAAGTTACATAAACAAAGCATGAAGAAGAGTTTCAATCCAAAACTCAACAATTTTCCAAGAAATCATAAACCTATGTTTTTGGCTTGTTGTTGTAGATCTTCTAGCCACACTTCCCACAAGAGAGGTAGTGGTCAAACCTGAAACTACAAATTTTGTAATATAATTCCTACTTAAACAAGGAAATAAATGTAATGACTTGAACAAGAACAAGGAAAGAATATAGGAGAGGGACTAAATCCTCTAGGTTGGGCCCAAACCCATATGTTTCAACCCTCGAAAGTTAACTCAAATACAATGCAAAATTAAAATTTTCATTAATAGAAGAAGAGAGTCACATCCATCATATGAAGATGAAAATAACAATATTAAGTACTAGGCTCTCAGTAGCTACTCCTATCTCCAACAAAATTTCGAATCCTAATGAGCCCTTAGGCTTGTTTATTTATACAAAAAGTAGTTGAGTGGAGCTCCCTTGAAAGGAGGATTGCTTCCCTCCAAAATCTTGAAATTGGTGGATCTGGTTCCCTTGGATCTTCACATGCACATGAGTTCCTCAGCTGCTAGTGAATTCGAGCTATTGGTGAAGAATCCTTGATCTCAAGCTAAGTTGGAGAGTTAATGTAGTGTACAAGCCCCCCTTTATTCTCTCTAGATGTCTCCAATCATCCCCTACATAGTAAATATCTCCAAAAATGCTTATTTTTCCTGTATGTTAATCAGATTAGGCCATGAAATATGACAAGCACCCTTCATTCTTCCTACTAATCATATTATGGTTAAAAATTCAATTAATGTGAGAAAAGGAGAGTTTTAAGGGCTGGAGGATAACAAAATGGGCCTCAAAATATACCTTTTGATGGGACCCCTCATCATCCCCCTGCTGAAGGTGTTGCTCACCCTATGAGAAACTTAGTCACTGATATGAAGTTCATTCATGGACCTGATGGCCTCTTTAATGTCCCAAGGAATCTCAGATGGTGTGCCTTCATGTGGATAGAAGCCTGTATTTTCTTCTATGTCTGTCCACACCTTTTTTTCTTTTGCCTGGTCTCTTCTCTCCTGTAGGCCCAACAATAAGGGAGGACTGAGTTTGAGTCCTATCCAATCGATATTCAACCTTTGTATGATTCTTTTGTATAGTGTAGTTCTCTTGAAGGCATTCCTTAGTCTTTTTGGAGAGTGATACTCTCTAATTTGCAATGTATGAGGCAGAGCATGCCATCTTCTTTGGAAATAATGCAAACTTTCTATCCCCAACATCGTAAAGGTGTCTTCAAAATAGAGGATAGTTTGTTATTGGGTTTCCATAAACAAAGGTGCCAATTCAAGATCAGTGGAGATGAGGTTTTGGTTACTGATGACAACCTTGGGGTTCACTAACTTTTCTCTGATGTATAAAGGCTCCCTCTCTTATTTTGTCATGGCGCTCCTTATTTAGCTCTTGTATCTTCATGGGTCAACTAAAAGGTTAGTGCCACTAGTTACATGTATCCCAATATTGAGTTGGGATCCCAAAAGTTCATGTCTATTAGGATCATATTGTGCATGTATAACTCAACCAGTTTTTCTCTATGCTCAATACTTGACTTTTTGCAAAAATTAATCAAATTTCTATAGTATTGGAAAGGTAGAGAGCCATACTGTACTATTGTCTTTATCTGGAATTGCAACCATTTTTCCTTGAATAATATGGTATAGGACTTTTATGGTTGCCTCCATTGTATGGCTTCCATGGATAAACTTGCCATAGTGGCAAGTTGCAACTGTTTTTCTTGCAACTTGTCTCTCAGCCTTATGTTCTCTATCTGTAGATTCTCTTTCATGAATGACTCCCTTAGCCTAAGGTTATTCAATTCCTTGCTCATTTCATTCACTTTCTTCTTCATGAGGCCCACATCTACCACCTTCTTGGATTTGGTAATTTTCATCCATCTATGAGTCCTACCTCTTTCCCTTTCTAACTCAAAGAAGAGTGGTATTGCAAATTTCTCGGGTATAATCCTGCCTCCTTAAAAAATTTGTAGCAGGATTCAAGGTTAGGTTGTGGATCAGGCTCCTAGATTTCTTGGAGACATTCTTCCCTTCCTTTTGATGTGTTTTCCACTTCCTATAGCATCTCTTGTTTCTCCTTTAGCAACCCCTATTTCTCCTATAACATTCCAAATTTCTCCTGTAGCAGTCCTTTTTCTTCGTATAACAACCTTGTTTTCGTATGTAGCTTCTCTATTTTCTCTTGTAACAAGGAAACTTATGTTTTGAGCCTCTTAGACATGACTGCTATAGTGGTGGCCCTTCCTATGGGTGGTGAAGGTTGTTTACCCTTTGCTTTAGGGGAAGTAACCTCCTCAAGTTTTCCTTCACCAGATCACACTTCTTCTCTTTTGCTAGCTGATTCATCAATGGTGATAGGGATTTATTAAGGAGTCTGAGGCTTTCCTTGCCTTATCCTGATGCTCTTTCTTGTTTTAAAGTACAAGGGGCCTTGCCTGGGCTGCCATTTCTTGGGCTTGATAGGTGTTCCAAGTGTGGCCAATGTGACAACCACCTCTTGTTCTATGCTTCCTAGTGAGAGGCTTATTAGTTTCCCTTGTCCTTATGTCCTTTGAGGTTTAGAGGGAACCTTAGGGTTCTCTTCCTTTACTCTTTGTTTATCTCCCTCTGTTTCCTCTATTTCTACTTTCTTCTTATCTTCCTCCTTTTCTCCCCTATCCCCAGTACTATATGTTGGTGTTTCTTCCATTTGTGTGAAGGTAAGAGCTTGTGTTTCATTAAAGGTCTCCCTGACCATGTCCACAAATTCAGTCCACAACACAAGGTTCCTTAGGTGGCTTAAGTCATCCATGACAATGAGCTTGATGAGACATTATTCCCTTCCCTCAATTTCTGGCTCATTTCAATGATGGAATGTAAGAGGAAATGTAGGACACTGAGTCTTTTTGGAATTGGTAACTCTGTTTGGAACCTTAGCTCACAGAGCAACCTAAATTGATAGGAATACACAATGCTCAACCTCCCCTTACAAAATATGTACTTGAGGATGTGATAGGCCACTTCATCCCATGGGAAAAGGAGGCTCTCTTGTCTTACTCAATTTTTTTCTTCCACAAGCTTCTCTTTATGGAGGAAGAAGTTTTTATTGGCTGTAACACCTACTTCCTTATCCTCCTTGCTCCATCGAACTCCTAAGGGTATGGTGGTTACTTTGCTTATGAGCTCTGTGTTCAAATGGATTGCTAGTCCTGTAACAACAACAATGGTACTATTTTCTCCCTGAGAATTGAGGGCCATGGAAAATTCATGGGTTACCTCATCAACATACCCCTTTAATTGATCAAAGAATCCCATCCACTGATGTCTAAAAAAAAATTCAATAACTGGGGGATGTTGATGGATAATTTTGGTGTCTGTGGGTTCTCTTCGATTGAAACCTCCTCCCATTGCTCCTACCGCTCCTTCTCTAGGTTATATGAGGATATTTTTCAATTTTTTCCCCTCAGCAGTCTCAGGTGTAGAGGTAGTGGCTAATTTTTCTTTTTGTCAGAGGAGGAGAAGGATGATACTCTTGACTATGGGATTCTTTTTTTCTCTTCTCCTATCTTTCCTTCTTATGCGATAAATCTTCAAGGGAAATTAATTGCATAAGGGTTTGGTAAAGGGTACCCATATTAAGAATTTTTTTCATGTAATTGTATAAAAAATTGAGAGGTAGGAGGTCACTTACCATTTTCAGGATGAGTCTCTTATGTGCATGAGGGTTTGAGAAAAATTTCTGGTGGTTTTGGCTCCTTTTCTCCCCTTAATTCATCCTTGTAGCTTCTATTATGTGCTCCTATAGCACTCTAGCTCTTCCTGTAGCAATGGTATGTAGTCCTATAGCACCTCCTATAGCACCTGCAAACTCAACATGTTTAAATTCAATTTCACCCTAGGCAGACTCTGGTAGCATCTAGCTCAACCTTTGGTACCTTGGGAGGCCTATCTAACTGTTTTCTTGGAATGAGAAATTGTGAAAGTGGAATCAAGGTTTGTACTTTTATTATTTTTTTTTGGTAATGGCTGGAAGTGCTTTGGTGACTTGGCTCTGGCACAAATTTTCTCTTTTAGCTATTGTCCCCACTCCTCGTAATTATCACCCCCCTAATTTAACTTTTCCACATTGCATGTGTGGTTGAGTGAACTATAGTTTGCTAATCGAAGGTGGTTGAATTTACTTGCCACGTCGAGCCCATAAAAACTCCATTCTTTATCATTAAACATATTCTTTTACCATGATGCACATAGGGAAGAGGTGAGGTGTGTCATACCTAACCTTACCTGTGATGAGGTGCATGCAAGATTTTGTTCAGCTGATGATCGATAAACTAACCCCTAGAGGTGTTGAATTTCTTTGTTTGCTTATGCACATGTCTTCAAAACATAATGATGTAGTCAATTGATGAAATATGTCTTCCATGCAAACCTCTTTCCAGTGTTCAATCTGTTGTTGTTGCCTCAAGGTGGTCAAATATTCATTCTAGAGCTGTAAGAATTTTTGGTCTATAGTCTTGTTGGCTTTGTGCAAGCTACTACAGGACTGATATCCTTCCTATAGTAGTCACTCAATTCCTCCTCAAGATCTCATATTGCATTCAAGGTTTAGGAAAAATCATAGTGGGTCTAGGGATAGGAGCAAAATCTTTAGAAGGTGGTGAAAATGGTGAAAAAGAAAAAGGTGAATTCATAGTCCTTTCTTGTGTTATATGTGTGTGTGTGTGTGCACATTCTTGAGGATGAATGTGGCTAAATGAAGTGGTGAGGGGTGAAGGAATGTGGGTGGACCTCTCCCAACATTTCCCAAGGGAAAACATGACCTTTTTTCCCCTTTTCCAAGTTGATCTCCCTCCTATAGCATTTCAGGTTGCTCATGTAGCAATTCAGAACAATCATGTAGCAGTTCAGGATAATCCTGTAGCATTGAAAGAATGAGTCAAAATATGGTTCAATTGCTTGCTAGATCATGGATAAAGGTAGGGAGGTGGATGAATGAGGATGGGAATGTAATGGATTGATGGGAAAAATGGAGAAATGGGTTATGTACTTTGTTCTGTAACCATTGTCCCTTTGACTGCCTGGAGTCTTTTAAAAAGAAATGTTAGCATAATTGATGTAAGGACTCCTCATGTCTTTTTTTTAAGACATGCAAACTTCCTCTAGTGAGGTTTTCAACCTGCATGCCTGCCCTAGGTGCCTCATAGGAGGTTTTAAACCAAGGATATTTTCATTTTACATATATTTTTTCTCTTGGGTTGCCTAACAAAGGTTTTCAACCCTAGATTTGGCCTTAGATTCCTCATGGCGGTTTTTATCTAGGCCCTTTATTTTTCTTTTTTGAGAAGCTAGGTGGACTGAGTTCCATGAGCCTCCCAATCACATTCAAATCCTTTCTAATTGAACTAATAAAATCTTCTTTGGACAAAGGTATTTTGTAAAAATTCAACCTATAACCATTAACAAGTAAAGGAATACCTTCCTCATCAATTGTTTTGATTTGGATAGACCTATTCTCATGACATCTTTCAACAAATAGGGACCCAACCATCTTTTCATTAATTTTCCTTTAAAATCCTTGAATATGGAATCATATAATAGGGCTCAATCACGTTCTTGAAAATTCCTCTCCCTAATATTTTTTTTCATGCCAAATCTTCTTATGTAGTTGGATTACCTCAGTGTGCAAAGAACTTGCAACCTTGATTCATATAAACCATTGAATTGGAGTAGCCTCTCTTGCTATGCTTCAATGAGGTCCAAGTCTAACTGAGCTGCTATCGTAAAGCTATTGTATTCAAATTCAATGGATAACAGGGCCTTCTTCCCATAGACAAGTTCGAATGGAGGGAACACAGTGGTGGTCTTCCAAGTGGTGTTCTAGGACTAAGTGGCTTCTACAAGTTTGTTTGACCAATCCTTTCTGCTGCTGCTAACAACCTTGGTCAGAATGTTTTAGAATGCTTTGTCTGTGACCTGTAGTTTCCAATTTACTAGAGAGTGATAGGTAGTGGATGTCTTATGCTTGATGTGGTGCTACTTCATGAGGTCTTTGATCAGATTTGAGGTGAATTGTGTCCCTTGATCAATGACCAACTCTCTTGGAAAACCAAACTTGTAGAAGATGTTCTCGCATAGATACTCAACCATATTTTTCTTAGTTTTTGCATTAACTGCCTTTGTTGTAGCCCATTTAGTCAGGTAATCAATGCACACAATGATATACTTCTTTTGTCCTCATGGGGGATCAATGGGCCCAATGAAGTCCATGCCCCATTTATCGAATGGCTCTAGAGTCACTTGAGGTTGTAAGGGAATTTCATGCTTAGTTGTGGGCTTACCCATCCTTTGGCACTGATCACACCTAGTGGTGTATCTTCTTGCATCTTGATGTAGAGTGGGCTAGTAGTAACCTGCTTGTAGAACCTTGAAGGTTGTTCTCTTAGAAACAAAATGGTATCAACAAGGTTCATCATGGCATGCTGAGATGATGTCAAAATACATCCTCATCCCTCACACATCTCCTCAATATTTGATCTGGTGCCAACTTGAAAATATTCCCCCCAATCCACGTGAATGGGGCACTTTTCCTAACAATATTTCTTTTCTCTTAGGAGGATAGATTAGGAGGGAACCTCCCAACAACCAAGTAGTTGGCTATATCAAAAACCAAGAAGGGAACACCGAGATGGAAAAGACATGTTCATTTGGGAGCTGATCATCTACCATTTCTTCCTTCTCTGTAGGAAAGGTTAGTTTTGACAAGAAATTTGCAACCACATTCTCTTTCTTGGTTTGTCAATAATAGCCAAATCAAATTGTTGCAATAATACAACCATCTAATTATCCAATCAATGACATCAATTTTATTCACTAAATATTTAATGGTTGCATGATTAGTGTGGAAAATTGTCTGATAACCAGTGATGTAATGTCTAAACTTGTTCAAGAGTGTACCACAACTAGGAGTTTCTTTTCAATGATTGCGTAATTTAGCTCAACTTTAGAAAGGTTCTTTTCATGCAATTTTTCTTCCACTTGTCCTAATGTTTCCCCTACAACTTTATCTGATGCATATATGTGTATATGGAAAGGTAATGCCTAGTTGGGACCTCTAAGGATGGGTGCAATGGTCAACTTTGTTTTTATCACTTCGAAGACCTCTTGATAGTTGTTTGTCCAACAAAATTCGAAATATTTAGCCAGTAGTCCAAATAAGGGTGAATTCAATTTACTGAAGTCTTTAACGAACCTTCTATAATACCCAACCAATCCAAGGATGCTCTTGACATCTCTTTGATTTTGAGGAACAGGAACCAATTTAATGATGGCAATTTTATTGGGGTCAACCTGTATCCCTTCCTTAGATTTGGAATGGCCAAGGACAATCCACACATTCATAAGAAATTCACATTTCTTAGGACTCAATGAAAGATTCATTTCAATGAATTTATTTAAGACTTTTCACGTATTAGAAAGAGATTCATGGAAGTCACATCCACATGGAGTGAAGTCATCCATGCATATCTCGATAGTGTCACGAACAAGGTCAAAAAATATACTTAGAACTATCCTCTGGAATGTAGCAGGGGGATTGCATAAATCGAATGGAAGGACCCTATAAGAAAAGGTAAAACATGGAAATGTGAATGTGGTCTTATCTTGGTCTTTGAGGCTACTCTATATTTATTTGTACACACTAAATCCATCTAGGAAGGAGAATAAACTCTCTTCCCTGCAAGGCCATCTAGGACATGGTCAATGAAGGGAAAAGGGAAGTGTTCCTTTCTTAGTAGTCAACATAGATCCTCCACTTCACATTTTTATTAGGGACTAAAATGAGAGGGGACACCCACTCACTATCTGAAATGGGGTATATGAACCCTGCATCCAGTGCCTTCTGTAATTCATCTTTTACAATGTCCTTAAGAGCTGGGTTCATCATTCTCTAGGGTTGGTGCACATGATTTCATCCCTATTTTATGTAGATATGATGAGTACAGACTGAGGGATGCACACCCTTCATCTCCTTATAGTCCCAAGAAAAATCATCTAGGGTTTACTTCAACACATTGCCTAACTTTATTCCTTCTAGACTGAGAAAGAGGGTTTGATATTTAGACTTCTGGATGAGCTAATCTCCACAAACTTGGAATGTTCTAGACCAGAGTAAGTAGAGAAAAAATCAGTCCAAGGAATACTCTCTAGTTCCTTTACCAATTCATCAACTAGCATGGAATTTGGAGGCTGATTCTGTAAGATATGGTTGATAAGGTCATCTTCATCAAGCTTTGCCCCCATGGCCCCCTCTATAACAATGTCTAGTGTGCAGGCTGGGTAGACGGATGTCCGATAAAATTCTTCCTCTTCCTCATCCTCTAACCATAAGGTCAAGTCATGATCAATAGAAGGTTGAACAGTAGGATACATCACAAGTTGTTTTAATAGATTGCCATTCTTGATGGTCATGTTCAGAACCCTGCAACTAATGTAGGCATCAACAGTCGCCAACCAATGTTTTCCTAGGATGAGAGGATAAAAATTAAACTTGGTTTTGGGCTCGAGGACAAGGAAACCAGTGGGGAACTCCTAGGAGTCAATGAAGTCCATTACATCCTCAATAACTCCATCGGGAGCTATTGTGGATCTATATACAAGCTGAAGTATTGTAGTGGTCTTCCTCAAGGCCCCTTGGAGATTATTCTTGAGCATGGTTTCCCTGGTGATCACATTGATTGAAGTCCCAAGGTCAATCAAGGTATTATGGACCATAATTCCATTAATGTGCACATCCACTACTAGGCTACCAGGGCACAAGTACTTTGGGGAGATTACCCTCCCAAGCATTAGGTCAAACAACTATCCAACAATAATGATAGTGGGGGTATCTCTTCTTCTTCTCCTAGGCCTTTTGAAACACTCTTCCTTGATAAGCTTGTTGTGAATGGGGACATCTTTGATGACCTGGTGAAGGGGTACTTTAACACACAAGTTCTTCAATTCTCCCATAAGTTCAACCTCTTCTGGGGTGTGTTGTTTAGGGTGGACCAAACTTTCAGGGTAAGGAGGTGCATTGGATTGAGGGGCACTCTCTTCCTTCTCTTCTTGAAGCTCTCCAGGAGGAGAAGGTGGGTGATTATCTTGGAGAACCTTCCCAAAACAAAGGTTGATCTCTTTGACTTCCACAACATAAGCAGGATAGGATGCCTCCCCACTATAAACCTATTGTGACTGCTTATCATTCAGGTTCGGATTGGGTAGCATTTGAGGTTTCTTAGGTGGGGTATGATGAGGGAGCTATGGTTGAGGTTGAGATGGAGGTAGTAAAGTAGGAGGTTGCTTTTTTTAAGGCCTCTACCCTTGTTATAGGTTGCCCCATTGGGAAGATCGAGGTGGATAAGGTTGGAAAGAGGGTTAATAGGATGAGGAGGATATTGAGGAGTATAAGGCCAAGAAGGAGGTGTGGGTCATTATGGATGAGTGGAATAGTATGAAGGTTGGAAAGGTGCATTCTGATTTGGATTGTAATGAGGATAGTCTGCACCTTGCATGCCCTTTTCATATGGTCGAGGGACTTGAGACCTCCTTTGGTTAATGAAACAGAGTTTCTCTGAACCACCTTCTGTCCCTACATATACAACCTTCATACCTGGAAGAGAGGGACATTTTTATATTGCATGGTTTTCTTCACAAATAGAGGAAAATTCTATGACATCCAATGGGAACTCATTCCTAAGGTGTCTCTTAGTTTATCTAGGGTAGAAGATAGCTAGTGCCCTTTCTACTTCCTCTTGCTTCCTTTTAATTTGCATAGTATCCATCTATAGGGAAAAGGTATGAAACATTTCACTCTTAAAATCCTCCAACATACTTTCTATCTCATGTTTGATGGCTGATGTGAGGGAGATGAACTAACCAAGCCTTGGCTATACCTACCCTTTTTCCTGGCAACCCTAGAGTGATTCTTGGATACTTTTCTGATGTCATCTTAAGGAAATTGGTAGATGTCTCCTCCAGAAAACATGATGAAGGTTTTCATTACATCCTCCATGATCCCTTCAAGAAGAAATAGCTTGAGTGACTCAGGGTCAAGGGTATAGTTAGCCCTCCTATAATTGAGTTGGAATCTTTCCTCATAGTCCTCTAAGGATTCATCTGGTCCTAGGGTCATCCTAAATATTTCCTCCTCTGATTCTTTAGACATGCAATAATCCTTGTACTTGTCATTGAAGGCTTGTTTCATTTGGGCCTAGGTAGTGATGCTACCTCTAGGTAAAATCATAAAACAGAGCAAGTCTGCATCTTTGAGGGTAGATGGAAACAACTTCAGCTTCTATTCATCAGAGGCATAGCCATAGGTTCTGTAGACAATAGAAAATTCAAGCATGAAGTTGCTAGTGTCCTCATAGGTTAGGCCTTCGAAATATGGAAGGGAAACATGACTTATATTGTTCATTCTGGCCTCCCCATTGGTTTCAATGATAGGGAAAATCTCATTTTGTTTGTTTTCAACCATGGTTTGGGTAGGTGAGATAGGTTCTTCTTCCCCTATGGGTTCCTCAAAAATTTCTGGTTTCTCTCCTAGAGGGTCTTCTAACTCCCCTGTAGTCAAAGCAGGAAGTTCACAATCACCAAAAAATAATGAAGTTTGATTGCTTGAAGGGGTGGGGGTTTTTGGTAAGAATTTCCCTTGAATATCCCTACTCCTACGAGGCATGAAAGAACTAACTCTATATTTTGAATTCATTTTTTTTAAGATTTCAAATCGATAAGGCTGATGCAAAACCAAAAACAAGTAACTCCTATGTAGAAATAAAAACTACTTGAACACCTTACTGACAATGACACCAAAAATTGATGAGTCCTGGTATATCATCAAGGATGTTGCAACTTCCAAGGCTTTCAACTTAAATTATCAACCCAGGGTTCATAGAAACTTAGAGGTGACAATGCTATATGAACAACAAGTTAAGTTCTACTCATGTCACACTCAATCATTATATTAGATTGAGGTATTCAAAGAGCACTCCTTTGACTAACTACAAATAGAATTTCTTATGAAATCATATCATGATTGCAAGGAAATGAACATGATTCTAACTACAGAAATGAAAATTCCATTCACTAAATGTAAAGGCTAACTGTATTTGCATGAAAGGAATAGACTAGTCTAGTTGCATAAGTAAACCATGCCACCCTACTTGCATGCTAATAAAATCAATAATATACTTGCATGAGTCATTTATATAATTGTAACTTTCTTGAAAAGGAGGAATTCAATCTTCAACACAACTATGGAATTACAAAATACTAAGTCTAATTCTACTTGTTGTCTTGTGTTTGTAGTGAGGAAGATATGGGGTTGGAGTGGTCTTGGAATCTTCCTTAATCATGAAATTAAAGCCTAGGGGCCATTATTAAACTTCAAATTTCAAGAATCAAGGTTTAGAGAAAATCTGGTGCGATTTGAGAAGTTTTACAGGACTACTACAAAAGGTGCTACAAGAGGCCATGTTTGCTATAGGAGCGGGTTCGAGATATTTTTGAGGGAAAGGATTGTGTATTGAAGGTGGAGGAAGGTGGATGAATGGTTTGGGAGTCATTTCACAAGCCTAGTACCCCTTGGAGGCCTAAATTGCACATAAGTTCATGCCCATGGTGTTCTTCATTGGCCCTATAAGGGTGATCTTGGTGGAAGAGTTTGAGAGCAGTATGAGCTATCCAGGAGGAAGGTGGAATGACCTATGTTGATGTGGATGAGTGTGCCAACCCATGCAAGTAAAAAAAAATCCCTGTCGACTAATCAAGTACATGAATTCAATGATCAATGTTGCAACAAAATGAATCAAAGTGGAAATGATGAGTTGAATTTTATTTCTTTAAGATCTATTCTAACATATACCTACTCTAATTGCTAAATCAATGATAATAATTTCTAAGTTGGAAAAACCAAGCATGTAGAAGAGTTTCAATCCAAAAATTAAAAATTTTCCAAAAAACCATAAACACATGTTTTTGGCTTGTTGTTGTAGATCTTCTAGCCACACTTCCCACAAGAGAGGAAGTGGTCAAACTTGCAACTACAATTTTTGTAATATAATTACTACTTAAGCAAGGAAATAAATGAAATGAATTGAACAAGAATAAGGATAGAATACAGGAGGGGGACTAAAACCTATGGGTTGGGTTGAAACCCAAGGGTTTTAGTGCTCCAAAGTTAACTCAGATGTAAACAAACAATAAACTTTTCATAGACAAAAAATGAGAGTCATATACATCATATAAAAGATGAAAATAGTAGTATCAAGCACTAGGCTCTTAGTAGCTACTCCTATCTCAAACAAAAGTTTGAATCCTAATGAGCCTTTAGGATTGTTTATTTATACAAAAAGTAGAAGAGGGCATCTCCCTTTAAAGGAGGATTGCTTCCCTCCAAAATCTAGAAATTGGTGGATCTGGTTCCCTTGGATCTCCACATGCACTTGTATTCCTCGTCTACTAGTGAAGTTTAGTTGTTGGTGAGGAATCATTATTCTCAAGCTGATTTGGAGAGTTAATGTAGTGGACATGCCCCCTATATTCTCTCTAGATGTCTCCAATCAACCCGTACATAGTATATATCTCCAAAAATGCTTCTTTTTCCTTCATATTAATCACATTAGGTCATGAAATACGATAAGCATCCTTTAGTCTTCCTATTAAGCATATTATGGTTAAAAGTGAAAATTAATGTGAGAAAAGGAGAGTTTCAAGGGCTAGAGGATAGCATGATGTGCCTCAAAACATACCTATTGATGGGACCCATCAGGTAGTATCATGGAATGCCTTAATAAACCATTGGTGTTGACACATAAATAAATAACAGAGAAGTTGTAGGCCATGATACGGGCCATAGCAAAATCTATAAGAGCTTGGAGGGAAGCTTGAAAATAGTGAGTTCAAAGACCCTTTTATTGATATGAAATAATTACATGGGAGATGTTAAAAAATGTAGCAAGGAAGGATCAATTTGACTTTAGCCATAGTCAAATTGAGTAAATCAAATTTCCACATCGGCACACCAACTTGAAGGTAGTTAACTAGTGTGACATAGCTCTTGTCACTTAGTTAGCTTAGTAAATTCGAGTTAAAGGGATTGGAGTTTAGTTATGAATCTGTAATTGCTAAATTTAGCAATCTAGTTCAATTATTTTTAGTTGTATTCAGTTAATTGACCTCTAACTATTGATAGAGTCATTTGAAGGTCATTTGTGTAATGGGAAAATAGTCTAACTCAGATATATGTCAGTTAATTGATCAATCAACGCACAATATCTAATGCATGCATGGAATTCGAATTCCTAAGCTAAAGTGGAGATGAAAAGGAAATGTAACATTAGTTGTATACTAATTTGAGTGTACAATTGTTGCACACAGTCAAGAGATCAATCGTCGGGAATTGCACAAGAAAACAAGAGGAAATTCCTATCTTTTAGGAGCTAATTTCCTCAAGAATTGCACAAGGTAATAGGAGGCTAGATGAGTAGATAATTGGCTAAGTGTTGGTTAGAGTTTCTCATTCAATAAAGAGAACAATTATTCTTTAGCAAGTTGTGCCTAGAGCTAGAGCAAGAAATTGTAATAGTTTCACGATTCAATTGATTAATACAAAGAGGCTTGAGGGGTTTTTTCTAGTTGGGTTCACTTAGAGATCAATGTGTGCTTGTGGTTTTTCTTATTGCATGTCTATGCATGTTGTTCTAAATTGTGATTTCTATTCCATAGATCAGTAGAGTAGAATTGTGTCTCTTATTTTTCAGTGTGAAATCTTGAGAAGTTACAATTTCTATTAAATTTCTACATTGTATCAAAGCCCTAAAATCACATTAGAACTAGTATTTCAAACTTGTTTCTCAAGAATTTCAAATTCATAGTTTCAATGTAGTAGTTTTTATTCAGGATCAAGAAACAATACTTGATGATAATGGTGTGTTAGAATATATTAAAACTAAGATTGCAAAATCTCGCTAGTCGGATGCACAACAATTAGCCTAATGGAAGAAGGATGTTGCAAAGGCCAGGATAACTATTTTGGAAGGTGTGATAGATCATGTGGTCTCAAATATCCATGGAAAAGGGACACCATTTTCTATGTGGAATACATTGACTGAGCTATTCGAAAATAACAATGATCATAAAAAATTGGGCTTGAAAGACAAACTTCGAAACATTAGGACGTAGAAAAATGATAATATTCCAAAATATTTTTCCAAGTTTACACAAGTTCAAGATGAACTTGGAGGATTTGGGATGAATGTTGCAAAATATTACATTGTGAGCCTAGCTATTCTAGGCCTTCCAAAATCCTAGCACAGTTATGAGGACTATGTGAATGGAAGGGAAAAATTACCGAATTGGGAAAGGTCGTGGTTTGATTTGGTTCAAGAAGAGTTTAGGAGAAATACCAAAGATGGAACATCATCTAGAGCAGAGGATGAGGATAATTTTTCCTTGGTTGGGAAGGGGAAGAAGGTCAAAGGAAAGAAAACCCAAAGAAACTTGAATCCAACCAAAATAATGGAAAGCAAAAGGACTTGAGCAAGATAAAATGCTTCCACTGTCACGAATACAAGCACTATGCAACAAAATGTCTGCACAAGAAGTCTACCAACAAGCCTTCAGGAGGAGAAAGAGGTGAAGAACTAGTGTCACAACTCAAATTAGACTTCATTCTAATAGCATGCATGGCCAACACTATTAGGGAGAGTGTGCGGTACCTTGATTTCAGTGCTTTGTTCCATATGACAGGGTGCAAGGGGTTTTTCAATAGCCTGGAGGAGAAGGACCTCCAAATGCATATCGAAATGGGGGATGACAAGAAGTACAATGTTACAAGAATTGGTACTGTCACCTTTGAGAGTGAGAAGTCCTTTCCTCTTCACCTCAAAGATGTTATGTTTATACCTAGGTTGAAGAAGAACCTGTTGTTTGTAGTAGTATTAGAGGATAAATGCTATGATGTTATTTTTAGTAAAGGGAAAGCCTTTTTGAGACAAATAAGTAATGGGAAAGCAAAGAAGATCAAGGTTTGAGTGAAGAACCTATACAAACTTGAGGCGGGAGATTGCACTTCATTGAGAAACAAGGTAAAAAATGTGCAGAGTTGATATGTTGGAGAACTCTGGCTCAAGAGATTGTTTCATCTACACCATGGTGCCTTAAAAATCATGCAACAAATTACGATTTCTATCAGTAAAGGTTCCCTTGACCAACATGATATTTGTAAGGGTTTCACATTGGGGAAATATATCAAATCCACATTCCATGGTCAAGATAGCAAAGAAGATGCAATCTTGGAGCGAGTCCACTCTAATACTTGTGGACCCTTTTCTACAACCTCCATAGGAAAACATAAGTACTATGTTATTTTTATTGATGATTTCTCTAGAAAATGTTGCATCTTCTTCATGTGGGAGAAGGATGAAGTTTTCTAAAAAAAAATTGAATTCAAGGCATTGGTTGAGAAGGAGACTGGGAAGAAGGTGAAGGCTCTGAGGAGCGACAATGGAGGTGAATTTGTTTCGAATGCCTTCAAGTATTTTTGTGCCAAAGAAGGCATTAAAAGAGAACTGATGGCACCCCATAACCCACAATAGAATGGGGTAGCTGAGAGGAATACCATGAGCGTAGTGGGAGTAGCAAGATCCATGTTGCATGATTAAGGGATGCCAATGCATCTATGGGCAGGAGCATGCAACACATCAGTCTACTTGCAAAACTGATGTCCTCATAGAATACTTGGCATAATCACACTGGAGGAAGCTTTCTTTGGGAGAAGTCATGATGTGCGTCATTTTAGAATTTTTGGAGCTTCAGTTTATTTTCATATCTCTAAGGACTCGAGGAAGAAGCTTGACTCTATATCACAGTTGGGAGTTTTTGTAGGATACACCAAAACTCCATACAATTACCAGGTGTATTTACCTTCACTGAGGATGACAATTGTGAGGAGAGATGTCAAGTTAGATCAGGAGAAGACTATGAGATGCTCTCTCGAATGAGAGCTAAGCAACCCATTAGAGCTTCTAGCTTCTAGCTCCAAAGCAGGAGACTTAAGATGAGCTTCAAGAGGTTTTGGAGCAACCACATGCAATGGAGCATACATGAGGCAGAGTGGAGGCACCCACTTAACCAGAATCTTCCTGAGAGGGGAGAAAGAGAACCAAAGAAGCTGATAGATTGTTGCAGGATGCTAGGGAGAATGTGGGAGCCCCTACATCACAGTGCAAATAGAGGAGGTCACTAGTTACATGGATCTCATGATAGAGCTCATTGAGATAGAGCCTTCATCATTTGTGGAATCAGTTTCTCAACCTGTTTGGGTTGATGCCATGGTAAAATAATACGAATCCATCATGAAGAAGAATGTATGGGAGGTGGTGTTAGGACCAAAAAGGAAATCAATAGTTAGTTCCAAATGGATCTACAAAGTGATGCATGTAGTTGATGGGAGCATTGGGAAGTACAAGGCCATATTTGTGGCCAAAGGATTCTCTCAGGTAGAGAGAGTGGACTATGAGGAAAATTTTGAACGAGTTCCACGTTATTCCTCAATCATATCCATTCTAGCATTGGCTACACAGATAGGGTGGAAAATCCACTAGATGAGTGTGAAGAATCCTTTCTCAACAATGTTGTTGAGGAGGAAATTTAAATAGAGAAGCCAGAAAGATTTGATACATATGATCTGGATTCACATGTGTGCATAATTAGGAGAGAATTGTGTGGTCTCAAACAGGCACCTCGAGCATGGTACCCTTAGATTGACAATTATTTCAATGGATTGGGCTTCGCCAAAAGTGAAGCAGATGTGAACCTCTATCACATTGAGGTAGATGGTAAGTTGCTTATTTTCTTGTTTTGTATGTTGAAGATTTAATATTGATAGGTGATGATAAGTTGATCCACTCTTGCAAAGAGGATCTGCTAAGGGAATTTGAGATGAAAGACATGGGATTGATGCATTACTTCCTTGGGTTGGAAGTATGGAAAGGTGATGGAAAATTCTTTGTGTCTTAGGGGAAGTATATCTCTGAAATACTTTAGATATTTCATATGGAGAATTATAAGCCCATGGACACACCTATAGCTATAAATTGGAGAAAGGAGAATGCCACTTAAAGTGAAGAGGTTGATGCTACCATTTATAGGCATCTTGTGGGGTATTTGATGTATCTTGTGAACATAATATGAAACATGTGCTATGTAATAATCTAGCTCAGTCAAGCTATGGTGAGGCCTACCAAGATGCAATGGAAGGAAAAAAAACATGTGTTACAGTACCTCAGAGGCTCTACCAAGTACGGATTATGGTACAAGAGGATAGAGGAAGTGAAGCTACAAGGCTTCACCGATGCAGATTGGGTAGGGAGTCCATTAGGAAAGAAAAGTACCTCAAGTGCTATCATCAGTGTTAGGCCGAAGCTATTTCCTGGTACAATAGGAAGCATAAGTCTGTGGCACTCAACTCAAAAAAGTTGAAAACATGGTTGCAAGTCAAGTAACATGTGAGGCCATATGGGTGAGGAAAATACTTGTGGGTCTTTTCATTCAAGAGATGGATTTGACATTGATATATTGTGATAATAACAGTTTCATTAAACTCTCTAAGAATCTGTTAATTCATGACAAGTTCAAGCACATTGATATTCGATATCATCATTTGCGGGATTGTGTGTAGAGGAAAATTATGTTTCTATAGTACATTCTAAACAAGGAGCAAGATGCTGACACCTTGACAAAGGAATTGTCAACAACTAAATTAAAATTAAATAGGTGTAGGATAGGGGTGGTGAAAAATCCCTTTCTTGCTATGAGGGAGTGTTAAAATTTTTAGCAAGAAATGCTCAATTTGACTTTAGCCTTAGTAAAATTGAGTATATAGAATCTCCACATTAGCAGGACAACTTGGAGGTAGTTAACTAGTGTGATATGGCTCTTGCCACTTAGTTAGCTTAGTAAATTCGATTTAAAGGGCTTGGAGTTTAGTTATGCATGTGTGATTTCTAAATTTTAGCAATCTAGTTCAGTTATTTTCAATTTTATTCAGTTAACTGGACTCTAACTATTGATAGAGTGAGTTGAAGGTCAGTTATGCAGTAGGACAATAGTCTAACGTAGATATCTTCCAGTTAACAGATCAATTAACCCAAAATAGCTAATGTATGCATGGAATTTGAATTCCTAAGCTAAAGTGGATATGACAAAGTAGTGTAACATGAGTTTTATACTAGTTTGAGTGTACAGTTGTTTGCTTGCAGTCAGGAGATCAATCCTTGGGAATTGCACAAAAAAATAGGAGGAAATTCCTATCTTTTAGGAGTTAATTTCCTCAGGAATTGCGTAAGGAAATAAGAAGCTAGATGAGAAGATTATTGGCTAAGTTTTGGCCAGAGTTTCTCATTCAGTAGAGGGAACACTTATTCTTTTGCGGGTTGTGCTCAGACCTGGAGCAAGTAATTGTAATAGTTTCTCTACTCATTTTTTTAATGCAAAGAGGCTTGAGGGGTTTTTCCAGGCTGGTTCCTCTAGAAATCACTATGTACTTGTGGTTTTTCTTATTGCATGTATATGCAAGTTGTTCTAAATTGTGATTTCCATTCTGCATATCCGTAGACTATAATTGTGTTTCTTGTTTTTTAGTGTGAAATATTGAACAACTACAATTTATATCAAATTTCCACAGGAGACCCTCTACTTAGTAGGGTATGCATTTTATTATAACATATTATCACCTAAATTATAAGTTGCATTGTCGCACAACAAACATTGCATTAACGTTGGGTGTTTCCCTTGGGGCCAGATGAGCCCATCACCTTTACTTAAATGACCTTCAACCTTTCACTCTCAACAGGATGAATATATTTCATTGGTGTCCTAGTGTTGTCAGTGGGGCACAGGAAGGTTTTGTGCAACGTCATGGAGCTACTGACAGGCTCGAAATGGATTCTGGCAGTGGCAACATGTGGTTGGCAAGGTGGAGACCTACTAGGAGATCACACCAATCCCATGGTAGGTAAGGGTCGCAGGAGCACCTACGCTGGCATGCATGGGATTCCTTGTCCTAGAATGGGGAATGTAGGTGGGCTAGGAACTCCTTGGAGTTGGGTTCGCCAAAGCTCAAGAGGGGTAGTACAATGGAGTTCCTTAATAAACCATTGGTGTAGACATGAAGCCTTGACATTGATCTAGAGTCCCATTGAGCCTCTAGGTAGAGCCATGGTTGAAAAGATTGGGTTGAGGAAGTTTGTAGTAGTAGAGCTTGTTCTTGGGGTGATTGTAGAGGTCCCCATCTAATATGTCGTATGAGACAGGGCCAAAGTCCCTTATCCAAGCGATGGCAAAGAATGAAAATGAAACACATTCTGTAGCGCAGAGGGATCAAGCCCTGAACTTATAAGAAAGAAATCAGGTGACCTTATCCTTTCATAGATCAAACCCTAGTCGTAGATACCTTCCATTGGCATGGCCAATTTACCCCTTATGCAATTAGTCTCAAGAGCGTTGATGTTCCCTAGAAGGAATACCTAGGAAGGATGGTTACAGGAAGCAAAGGGAATAATTGGGATAATGAAAGTTGGGACATGGTGGCTGCCACACAACCTTCGCCATTAAGATATTTGGTAAGGATGGAGCCACCTACTAGGTCATCCCATTAGGTTCACCTCGAAGTAGTAGAATAAGGTGTAGGTGGAAGGGAGCAGGGTGAGTAGCGTGGGATGATGTGGCCATGATGTTGTACCTCTGAGATAGTAGTAGGTCAGCTACCAATGCCAGAGCATCTAAAATAGTTGTTTGGGGGCTTTTGGTTTTAGTTTTGGAAGACCAATGAATGAAGACAGATGTAGAATTGAAATACTTAATCCTTTGGGTTATATTAATATCTCAGGAAAGGGCTGCTATAAAGCTTTACACAGTGATATAGATAAAAAATAGTGGTGAGAAGAAGATAGAAAATAATATGATTATCACAGTTTCCAGTGTAAAACAGAACAATCATAAGTCAGAATACCTTTTGAGCTATGTTTCAAAGATTCAAGGCAATATACTTAAGCTTACACAAGATGCTGATGATTTATTGATTAGAGGGGATTAGCTAAACAAACAGTTCATTAATCCATTCTCTTAATAGATGATCACTTCAAGAGCTTATAGGAATAAACTGAGACACAATTATTCCTACCTAGATATCTCTATAAGTCATAAGCATATGAAGAAAAACATAATGACTGATAATTGGAAAAACTTACAGGATAACACAAATTGTGTAAAACCAAATTTAGAATCCTCTGCTTTGTATTAAGGTTCTAGAAAGACTGAGTACATCAAGTGTCTACAAAAGCTTCCTTTCAAAGGTGAAACTAGGTTCAAACTAGAATGAACAATCATAACTTTACAAGCAATGAGTAATGAACCTTGAACTTTAAACCAATAACAACTCGAGAAGAGCGTTATTTATACAATAATGAAACTAAGGAAATATCCTAAAACTAATTAAGATTTATTCTAGGAAAGGAAAGATCTTCATACAAGAAGATAGGGGTAGCTGTTAAACTACTTCTTGTTGTCCCTTTTATTCAGGTTGTGCTGGCTTTGTTATTTGATATTTTGTCCCTTTAAGATGCTTGATTGTTTGTATCCTTTACATTGGTTAATTCCTCCATTTGATCTTTCATCTGATACTCTTTAAACTCTGTGATAATATTTTGACTTGACTAAGTATCCTTTACTGTGTTCCTTTTTACCTTTACTGTGCATTTCAAGATTTTACTGTGTTTTTCAACAGTAAATACTTTTAGATTTGTCTTCGAACTGTATGCAGACTTTTTTATTTGTAAGCCTAGAATAGGGGTTTTTACCTGCAAAACACAGAAACTGTTAAGAAAACATAGGTTACAAAGGAGGACATAAATGACTTTATTGAGCTTGAAAGGATATTGGAAGGAGTCCAAAGCATATCAGAAGTTAAAATAATGGCTTTATTGGTCGCAGGGGCTTATGGAGGGCTTATTGTGAAAACATGTGAAACAAAGGCAAAATGGTAATTTTTGCATTTAAACGGAGAAACAACTTTATTTTTGAAATATGGGGCAAAGTGAACAATGGTCATTTTGTCGTTATGCGGGAGGTGGTTTTGATTTTCTTCGCATCGCTTTGTGAGGCACAGGCGGTTTTGGGAGGGGTCACTCGAAACAATGTGAGCCTTACACGTAGCAAGGGGAAGTTAGTGGAATACCACTTTTTGGGCGGGTAATGCTTGTATAGAGAGACAACCCGAAATCATTGAGGGTCATTGGATTTGAATGCCTTAGATCAAATGTTGGTGGAGCAAAAGAGCAGCGTGGAGGGTCCCAATGATTAATTATGGTGGAAGATGGCTTTATTATGGGTTAAAACTAGGATTAGCGGGGTTTTATGTTTAAACCATAAAAAATTTTAACGAAGAAATCCTTCACAAAACAGATATGGTGGACTTGAAATAATATGAATGTAGGTGGATAAATGACGTCAGGTCTGGGTTCCCATTACGTATTGGAGATTGCAATGGTGGAGGGTAATACTTTAGCCAGGACTTGCGATGGAGGCGGATGCGAAATGGCATTGAGGTATGATATATATTGCATTGGGTCCATCGCGCATCGCAATCAGAGATCACAACAATGGATGGTTATTGCTTTAGTCGGGACTTGCGATGAGCGACGGATGCGAAATGGCAATGGATTGTGATATATATTGCATCAGGTCCAGGCCCATGTAATCGCATATCACAATGTGGGGAGAGTAGATGCACATTGAAAGACTTGTGATCCGCCGATGTGATATTTTATTTAATACATAGTTTTATAATAAAACTAAAGGTTTCAGGATATTTAAATAAAGGGATTTAATATATATGGGAAAGGAATTTTTAGGGGTTTAATACTTATAGTTAGTGTTAATATGAAATATGAGCGGGAAGGAGAAAAGGACTAAGTATGATGCTTTTTATTTGCTTTCACAACTATATCTATATATATATATACACACACTTAGGCTAAACAACTTTTTGTGGGTTTTTGGGAAAAAGGGGATTTAACATTGGTTTTTTACTTTTCCTAGACAAAAAGAATTTTAACCTAAGGAAAAGGGGTTTTTATGAAAAATGAATGAATATGAACTGTAGGAAGGTGGAAAGGGAGATTAGTAAACATAGGGATGAATGAGGATGAGGGAAGTTAAGTAATTGATCTTGTAGACCTTCATTTGCTTTGTGTAATTGCATCATGGATATAGAAACATATGGTAAAACATGATATATGTACATTTTGTCCAATCAGTCATCATACTTTTGCAACCTCTCTCTACTTACCCTTTGCTTATCCTATCATTTTTTCTTCACTTAATGGGTGCATTTAAGCTAGCAAACCCTTTTCCTTTCTTTTTATTTTACAAAAGTAAACTATCTAATTCTAACCTTGTAACATCCAAGGGCTTAGATTAAACTGATGAGCACCTTATTATTCTCTACCTAAATACTGATTTGCCAAGATTAAAATATTTGGCTAGATCTTTATTCTCTAACTATAACATCAAATTTAAAGCATGAAGCAGTGAAGATTAAACTATTTGACTGTCATGGGTTGTGGCATTTATAACAAGCTACACACAACCATTATTTTGCAGAAAAATAGTAGTGGCATTTAGAGTTGCTCACTTTCAGAGTTTATTTGTTTTTCTTTTCTTTCTAACCTAACATTTTCTTTTTGTCTTGATTTTTTAAGACATCTAACATAACATTTTCTTTGATATGGACATCATCATCAAGATATTTTTTCAAAAACATTCTATTCAATATTGTTATGTCCATATCCTAACTTAACATTTTTTCAAATATTCTTATGTATTTTTTTGACTAATTTATTATATCTTATCAAAACCAAAAAATGCTACAACACGTGACACCACGTATCCCAATCAAGAGCAAGGGATGTGCAAGGGTGTGGCCCACTGAAACACATGGTCTAAAGGTGGGAACCCATATGTTTTACTTGGAACGTTCCTACGATCACGAGCAGAAGGGAGTCAGGTGAAAGGAAATTAGATGGCGCAACATGATGACATGCCTCAACAACATTTATAATGGTTGGAAGGTTGGCCCACAACAACATAGGCCCAATGCCATGACCACAAAAGAGATTAAGAGGGTAGGAAATTGCAAGCGTTAGGATGGAGGTGAGTGAAATAACATGGGAGTGGTAGCGGTGGAAGTAGGGAGTTGGATGTGGCAGACCAATAGGGAAGAGGCCATACGACCCCACCATCCATGCAAGCCTGGTAAGTGAAACTCGACAGGAAGTAAAGGATGCTTCTGGTAGTGCACCGAAAGGGAATGAACGAGATGACGTGGGTTAGATGCATGGCCATACAAACAAGCCCAATATAAATTTCACTAGTGGAGGGAGGACCCATAGCTAGGTCAGCCTGACATTGTGTTCCTGGTAGAATAAAGAGTCATTGCAAGAGACGAGGTGTCGGGATAACGTGAACCTACGAAGACAAAAATTGCAAGACAATATTAGGCCTATAATGAGGAGGTAAGGGACACCTAATGTCCATAGAAGTCTAGCACAGAGTAGTCGACCAGTAACCAAAAATGTAATTTGGGAAACATCGTGAGAGAGAAAGAGGGTTGATGTGTCTAGTGGGACCCACCTGGAAGGAGTTTGGCTAATACAGAGAGCGGAGGTCCTTGGGTTTTCAGCAGGCACGGAAAATATGTATGTGCATGTGTGTGTATTTATATATATAAATATGGAATGATGAATCCATAATTTAAAAAAAAACTTTACCCCATTCCTCTAATGGTAACCTGAGGGGTCGGCTAACATCACAGAGTGTAATTAGAGCATCCAAGTTCAACACTTGGACTGGATGGGCTTCATCATGGGGGAGTGATGATTTTGAAAATTGGCTAATTAACTATTTAGGTGTTAAAAACTAGTATAAATTATTGATTGTTCCTTTGTTGGTAAACTTGTGATAGTGTGAACTGTTTAGTTGACAATAACTTGGAAGAGCAGGACCATGGCCATAAAAATGATGTTTATTATTAATTATCATGATAAAAGGATTGAACGATTGATGCATATTATTTGTAAATGTGTTTTCACACTAACATGGTTGTTTTTTCACAACAGAAAACCCCATGGTAGAACGATGAATGCAAGCCCATGGCCATGATTATGTGTTTATTTATTATCTTGAAATGTCTAACAATGTGTGTGGTTCAAAACACATCACAAGAATCATAAGGTAGAGAATTTACAACAGTGAGGACCAAAATGGTTGAGTATAGTTTTGATCAATCACAACATGGAAGTGTTGGGGTTAGAGCTAATGAAGAAGAGAGATCAATTAACCAAGGGGGATGGAATCACTCCCTAGACTGGATGGACACCCTTAGAAGCATGAGTGGATGAGATGATAAGCTTTAAGGCCGATAATGAGAGGTTTGTAAGAACCCAAGAAAGGCAAGCAAAGATCAATGCAATCATCCTGCAAAGTCTCTCAGATTGGCAAATACAAAGGAAATATGAGTTGAGGGTCAGTCATAGAGACAAGAAAAGCCTTCACGATTCAGAGGAAAAAACCAATGGAGTAGATGGTGGTAGGTCAAGAAAGAGACACAGGTGAGGAAATGAAGACATTGTGCTAGGAGATTTACCTTTAAGCACTCTAAGGGTATGAACTAGCACATGGGTGCATTATTCAATCAAACCATATAGTTATGTTTCCCTAAGGCACAATCACCATTCTCACCATTACTGTCATCATCATTAAGGAAACAAAGGAAAGGATCACATGCTTGAAGAATTTAAGAAAGCCAATCTTCCCACATTTGATGGGGATATGAAGAAAGTAGAGGATGTAGAAGCTTGGTTTCTGGGTATAAATAAGTTTTCCAGAATACATGATTATTATGAGAATATGAAAGCTATAGTTGCCATATATCTGAAGGGAAAACCGGATATATAGTAGGAGGATTTGAGGAATGTTGGAGGTATTATTGAGAAGGAATTGACCTGGGATGAGTTTGAAAATATCTTTAGAGAGAAATATTTTTCTGGACACTATTATGATGGTAAGGCAAGAGATTTCTTTGAACTCAAAATGGGCCAGTTAACCAATGATGAGTATGTCACCAAGTTTTTAGAACTGTTGAGGTATGTGTCATATCTCAAGGATGAAAAATCCAGAATTTAAAGATTTGTCAGTGGATTTCCTATGGCATTCATGGATAAAATTGAGTTGCTGGAACCCTAAACCCTGAAGGTTGATATCAAGAATCTAGCACATTACTATGACAAAGCAAAACTTAGGTCATATATTAAAATTAATTGCAAATATAAGAGAAATTCATGACATAAGAAGAATTGGCCCAATAAAAGATTAGAAAGGACAGAAGGTAAGCACCCAAATCATACAAGAAAATTTTGAGTAGAAACCTAATGTTTTTGATAAGAAACATGTGCAGTAACTGACTCCAGTACATCCCAAGTTTGAAGGCCGAGAGCCACTCAAGTGTTGGAATTGTGGTGGGAACCATTGGAGGAGGGACTATTCACATCGACAGGATGTTAGGCCAAATATTTATAGTTCTCGGGAAGCGAGCACAATGAGAGAAGAAACTTAGAGCATGCCAAGGAATTATGTTGCAATGGACAACGACCAAGAATATCACCTGGCATCCATCATTGAGATGGAAGGGAAGCCACAAGAGCAAGTCATTCTATTTTAATTGATACAAGTTCTAATTATATCTATGTCAGCCTAGAAATTGTTGAGAAATGTGGTTTGAGTAAGGAGTTGCATGAAGAACCTTGGATGGATCAGTTGGAAACTAGGAAAAAAAGAAAAATTAGCCATTGGGTAAAGTACTATGCATTTGAGCTAAGTGGCATGCTCACAAATCCCACTTAAATGTGTTTCCATTGGGCGTGTATGAAATATTGTTGGGTATGGACTACTTGTACTTACACTAGACCAAGGTAGATTGCTATAAAAAAGCAATTGAATGCTTGGCTGAGAAAGTAACAAAAAGAGTGTTGCAGGGCAGGAAAAATCTCATTTCAATGAGGTTAATCATGGATATGAAAGCCAAACACAATAACAGAAAAGGATGCATGTTATTTGTAGTGCATGTTTCCATGAGGAAACTAACAAAGAAATAGAAGATGAGGAAGCTGAATTTCTACAAAAGTACCCTGTCTTGTAAGAATATGGAGATGTCTTCCAATTGGAGGTTCCTGGATTACCTCCTCAGAGAGAGATAGATTTCTTTATTGAGATGGTACCTATAGCATTGACATCATATAGGATGAGCATCCCATAATTGGTTGATATGAAATTGCAGTTGAAGGAAATGCTTGACAAAGTTTACATAAGGCCAAGTGTGTCTCCATGGGGAGCACACATATTTTTTGTAAAGAAGAAATATGGAATGATTAGATTAAGCATTGATTATAGACAGTTAAATAAGGTAACCATCAAGAATAGGTACCCATTATCAAGGATTGATGATCTCTTTGATCAGTTGAGAGGAGCAACAATTTTCTCCAAACTTGACTTGAGGTGAGGATACCATCAAGTAAGGATCAAGGAGGAAGACATTCATAAAAAATATTTTAGGACAAGAAATGGGAAATATGAGTTCGTAGTGGTACCATTTGGGTTTACCAATGCCCCTACCACGTCCATGTGCCTGATGAACAATGTGTTACGTCCTTATTTGGACAAGTTTGTCATTATATTTGTTGATGACATATTGGTGTATTCAAGGACCGAAGAAGGGCATGAGAAACATTTAGCTGCAGCATTACAATTGTTGAGAGAGCACAAGATCTATGCAAATCTTATAATGTGTGATTTATTCCAGTCAAAGATACATTATTTGGGGCATATCACCTCCATGGAAGGAATCTTAGTTGATCCTCAAGAGATAAAATCCATAACAGAGTGGCCAACTCCAAAGAATGTGGATGAGGTTAGGTAATTCATGGGATTGGTAGGATATTACAAGAGATTTATATATAATTTCTCCAAGATAGACCATCCCATTACAACCTTGTAGAAAAAGGAGAAATATTTGAGTGCAATGTACAATGTGCATAAAGGTTTGAGCAATTAAAACATTTTCTCACCAAGGCACTAGTACTGAGATTGCAGATCTGCAAAGAGGGGCTCAATGGTGTCTTAATGCAGGAAGGGAAATTCATATGCTATGAGTCCAAAAATTTGAATGAGCATGAGGTGAATTAAGTGACACATGACTTAGAGTTGGCTGCCATAGTTCATGCCTTAAAAATGTGGAGGAATTATCTCATTGGTAGGAAATTTACACTCATGACCAACCATAGTGGAGTCAAATATTTGTTTGGACAACCAAATTTGAATGTTACAAAAGCAAGATAATTGTAATCATCTCCTCCCACATTTACCCACTTTCATTAGTTTTCCCGGGGTAAACATAAGCTGAGGGTCACTATGGTAAGACTTAACTTCCTATATGACCTTAAGGAAATGGAGTCAAAAACTTAAGACCTTACTGACTTCGCTCAGGTGCTACAGGACCTCCAAGAGCAACCCAACCCCTCCAGGTGTGCAACCATTGAGATAAATCTCTTTTTCACTGACCTAGAGCCTCACCCGTTCCCTTGCCAAGGCACTCAAGTGACTGTAGCCCTCCAGTCACACTGATAAACTTGCATCCATACAACTATGGAATTTTCCAATTAGTTATATGCCAACGATCCCAAATTCTGAGCCACTTTTTCAGGGCTAGGACTCAGGCCTCTTCTGAGAACTTAATGAACTTCCAGAAATGATAATTGACATAGAAACAAAGCTTATAAACCAAATGTTGAACCAGGACTTGACCTTTCCCCTCCCAACCGAGACTGACATTCCATCAAACACATGGTGAACATCTAACCTACAGGTCATGAATGCATATCTGAACATAAGGATTTGAAAACTTATCTGATATTTAATAAGAAGGGTTTATGCCTTCTTGCAATAGCTATGATAACACTAGTTAGGTCATACATTCATTAACCAAACATTCATTGAGTGAAATGTGATAAGAGCCATTCTTATATTTGTCAACTAACCATGCTTATAAACAACATATAACCATATAAATAAAAATGATAGAAAAACTATTTAAGCCACATAATAACAAGTACATTTACTCATCAAAATAAGAGGAACTTAGCTCTTATTAACCATATGAAAAATAAAATGAAGTTAGGGACTTCCATGTACCACCCAACCATAGGCTGGGCTGAACCAAATATTTGTTTCAACCAATAAATCTCGTGCCATATTCCAAGCATGAATGTGGGATCTCATGGGATAAAAACCTTCATAAACAACCAAGGGAGTCTAGAGGTTAAACCACCTGCACCCTCACCATATCATGATCTCACCTAAACTGGTATCGAGATCAGAAAACCAAACCAATCTTGGATGCCTCAGAATTCCTTTACCATCCCTTGTGGAATTTTCTTGTCTCCACCCACTCATTGTGGGCTTCTCGAAGAAAATCATCTCCACCCCCAACCCTTGGGATTTTCTTAAGACCACCTCACAAGGATCCAAAACCTTCCAGCAATCTATTCCTCAACTAAGAAAGAATTCCATCACACTATGGGTATCAAGAATTGGTAAGGCAAGGATGAAACCACTTTCAAAACCTATGAAAATCCATGTCACTGATACCAAAGGAACCAAAATACACACATGCATATGCCAAAACTAGCTAGGAAACCATACATGTACTTTATTTCTTGCAAGTATTCTTGATAAAGCTGCCTGATCCAACCTTTCCTTGCTTGAAACTTTCTTCCCTTTAATTTCCTTATCCTTCCTTGTCCTTCCTTGGCTTGCTTGATTTCCTTCTCCTTTTGGTTCTCTTCTCTTCTATGAGACTAAATCCAAAACTAAATTGACAAAAGGCTACCAACTGATACTCTAATGTATTTTATTATTGATGCCTTTAATTTCCTCATTTTTCCTTAATTTTCTTTTGATTTCCTCCTCACATGCAATCGATGACCTTTCACCTCCCTTTTCTCCTAATTTCCTTTATTTTCTTAAAAAAATGCCAATTAATGCCTCTTTTCCTTTTCATATCCTTTTCCATTTCCTTTTCCAATTTCACTTTATCCATAAACACACCAAGTGATTCCCACTAGGATATTTGGCCCAATATTCAGCTTGGAATAAGTGTCCCTTGAGCCTTGGTCTTATTTTTCCTTTATTAACTTTTATTACATAAGCTTTTAACCTAGGGCTGTTACAATGGTTCGATACACTCAATGAATTTGACTTTGAAATCAAGTACATAAAAGGTAAAGAAAACAAGGTTTCTAATGATTTGAGCAGAAGAATTCAGGTAAAGCACTTGGCAGTTGTAAGTTCTTCTATGAAATATTAGATAGAAAGAGTTGTTGAGGCAAATCAATTACCTATCAATTAATTGTCAACCAAGGGGTTTCGTAAAACTTGTGAAGCGTGCGTGCATTGTACATGCTAGAAATTAACTTTAAATTTAGATCAATCTAACTACGAAACCAAATAATGACAAACCAAATTCACCTATTCTAATTCAACACTTAATTCAAAATAAATTATAGTACAATTATTGTACAACACACAGAATTGAAATCTTAATCTACCACACTTGCAGGAATTGAAATTACATGAAATGAAATCCACTCTAAGGGATAATGTGTGCATTATCAAATCAAGATCCTATGAAATGAATAATCAAAACCACATGACATGAAATGAAAAAAAAAAACATTCTTAACCTCTCACACAGGAAAAGATATGAAAGAAAATAAAACAATTGCTTTTAACCTCTAGATATGAAAGAAAATAAAAACAATCATTCTTAACCCATCACCTAGGAAAAAAAATGAAAGAAATAAATCTTAATCTATGAAAGCAATAAATATTAATCTATGAAAAACAATAAATATCACACATTGTAGGTGGCCAATCCAAAAGTATGAGAGATGGAAAGTTGAGAGGCTCCCAATGCAAGCATTACCAGAAAGAGGTGAACATCATTCATGAGCATGGTGCTAAATCTAAATTCCATTCATAAGTAATCTTAACCGGGACACCCAAGTATCTCCAACCTTATACATGTCTTTGAAAGGAGAAGGCTCTCCTATTTATACAAAAGCATAAGAAGCTACCTCATTAATGGAGGTCCACTATTATCTCCCTAGATCCCTAGAAAATATCATAGAGTTACAATTCAAATAGGTAATAATGAGACACATATCATCTTAGAGTTACAACTCAAATAGGTAGATGAGACACATATCCTCTTTGACCTTTATCCAAATATTATTCCATATCTTGAAGGGAATTCGAATTTGAGCATTGGAGGCCACATAAGGGTGCCTTGGAAGCTTCCAAATGACTTACACATGTCATGAAACTCAAGCCACTTTTAATTATTAGCAAGTATATGTCATTTTTCTAAGTTTTAACCATAAATTCACTTAAAATACTAGAAATCATTAGCTTTTGGAAACACACAAAGGTAACCCATATAATTATGAAAATGGAGGCTAATGAAAGGTCATGTGGTCATGGAGTTGCGACATGTGAGTGAAATGGTGGCAATAAAGGTGAAAGTGGATGATATTTTGAATACATTTTGGAGGATCTACAAGAGTCAAAAGTGTTGGATTATAAGATGAAAAATATTAGCAAGTGAAAGAAAAGTTGTTGCAAAGTGGCTAGGATGAAGAATATCACCTCACTAAGAACGACCTAATCAGGTTCAAAGGAAGAATTTATGTGCCTAAAAATGATGAAATGAAAATACTGATAATGAAAGAGTCCCATGTTAATCCATATTCAAGACATCTATGGTATCAAAAGACCCTTACAGCCATTAAAAATCCCTATTATTGGTTGAATCTAAAGAAGGAAGTGGCTAATTTCATGGCAAACTGCATGAAATGCCAACAATTAAATACATATTGCAAGCATCTAGTAGTATTGTTGCAGCCTATACCCATTCCAGAATGGAAGTGGGAGGTAATTTCTATGGATTTCATTGCAGGATTTCTTAAAACATCCAAGAAACATGACACAATAATGGTAGTGATGGATAAGTTGAGCAAGGTAGCCCATTTGTAGCATTCAAATCCACTAATTCTGCTAGTGACATAGCACAAATATTCATAATGAAGATTGTTAGGATACATGGAATACCCAAGAATATTGTGTTAGACATATATGCTAGGTTGACTTCCAAGTTTTGGAAGGAGTTATTTGTATAAATGGGAACAAAATTGACATTTAGTACAACCTATCATCCCCAAATAGATGGGAAAACAAATATGGTTAACAAAATCCTTGAGGACATGTTAAGAATGTATGTGATGCATCAAGTTAGGAAGTGGGAAGAATATCTTTCACTCATGGAATTTGCATACAACAATGGATACTAAGAATCCCTAAAGATGAGCCCATATGAGGCATTGTATGGCAGGATTTGCAACACTCTTATTATTTGGGGAGATCCAATGAAAAAGGTCCATGTAGGACCTGATACACTCAAGGATATGGAGCAATAAGTTCAAATCATAAAATAGAATTTGAAAGTGGCACAAGATAGGTAGAAAGGCGATGCGGATCAACATAGAGTGCACAAAGAGTTCCAAGTTTGGGAGCATGTTTATTTGAGGATTAAGCCACAGAAGAGTTTCATAAGGATTGGGACATGTGCCAAATTGACACCATAATATAGTGGGCCATTTGAGATCCTTGAGAGGATCAAACCAGTGGCATATATGCTAGATTTACCTCCATCAATTAGAGTTCATGATGTTTTCCATGTTACTTCTCTTAAAAGATATGTATAAGAATCTATTCATGTGATTGATTGGTATGTGCTACAGGTGGAACTAGAGGGAGAATTCCAACCAGAGCAATTGTGAATTCTAGACCCAAGGAGTCTCATGCTCTGAAATTGAGCCATAGAGCAAGTCAAGGTGCAGTGGAAGCACTTTGGGCCATAGGAGGCCATCTGGGAAATGGTTAATGCCATGAAAGTTAATTATTCCTTCTTGTTTGTTGTTTAAAGAAAGTGTGTACATGATTGTAAATAATGTATATAGATGTGTGTATAAATATCCATGAAACATTATGTGTTGCATTTTGTTTCTGGTGTTGCATATGGGTAGATGAAAATTGAGGGACATGTTCCCTCAAGGGGGAGGGGAATGTGAAAACTCCACCCATGGTTCTCTCGTAAAATAAATTGTAAATATTTCTATTACATGTGAAGTTCAAAAAAGAAGGGGGGCTAAGTCAAAGGGACATAGATCCTAGATATGGGGAGGAGGATTGCTTGCTTGGGATAGTGTGGTTTCTTTTGTAGGAAACCTGAATTGTTTGGACAACCATTACAGGTTGGTTGGTGCTTGAATTTAATGACTTGATTCTTGAAATTGAATAGGCTTCTAGAGAAAGTACGCAGACCCATGTTGCTTGAGAAACAACAATAAGAAAAGAGGACAAGTAGTCCAAGAGAGATAATGAACATTGAAAGTCTTCAAGGACACAACAACAAATGAAAAACAAGGAAAAGACAACATGAGGGTTCATACTAAGAAGGGGATAGAAGCATTGAGGGGAATTCATTCGAGAGAGGAAGAGGAAAACAAAGAAGGAAGAGGAGTTTCGAGAGAGAAAATCAACAGGAAAATTTAAAGAGAAGAGAAGAGAGGAGAAGGGGATTAGTTCTCTAGTTCCCTAGAGGTTGGGTTGATTTGATAGTGTTTAGAGCCCTTTAACAAATTGGAGTCCCTAAAGGTGGTGGGTTGAGATAGGATCCCTGGAGCCCTGTAACAACTTGGGTACTTAGAGGCTTTGGGTTGAGACAAAGGTCTTTGGAGCCCTATAATAACTTGGGTCCCTAGAGACTGTGGGTTTAGATGGAATCTTTGGCGTCATGTAATAGCTTGGGTCGCCTGGAGGTTGTGGGTTGATAGTATATTATGGAGCCCTGTAATACCTTGGTAAGAGGCCATCCTGAAGCAGCATCAAGGAAGACCTAATTGAAGACTTGTGGTTAGCATTATTACAACAATGTATTCTTGACTCCCTAGAAGGGGGTGAATCCATGTGTGAGCACTTGGGGTGAGATGGAGTACCTTTGGAATCCCTGTGTTGTTGAAGGAAGCATTGGTCATCTATTGGTATTAGGGAAGTGTTTCCAGGAAAACTAGTGTTTATTTGATCTGCTAGTCCCACTAAGACATGTAGTTATCTTATAAACAAACAATTCAAAGTAACTTGTGATTTCCTTTATGTATGATAGATAAGAGAGAAGTAGAGAGCACCAACCTGAATCTTTTGCTTAGCTCCTTACTTGTTTCCTCTCTCTTTTGATAGAGCTTGCCACTCCTTTCTTACTTGTCCTGCTTTAAAGAACACCTATAGAGGCAAAGCAACAAAACACCATCAAAGCATAAAGATCTATAATACCATAAATAATGCAGAATCAGAAATACATTAACCATACAATTGCATTCACAAATAGCAAGATTCACAAATACACAAGTATATGGAGGAAAACTCAAATAACTTTATTGATAGTAGAAGAGAGGATTACAACCCAGCTGTCTAATCTAGCATCATCCTCCCAGCATGAAAGCCCTCTTCACCTCATGAAAAGAAAGATCACCCAACAATACAATGTCTCAAAGAGAAACCAATAGCACTTCCTTACAAATTACAAAATTCAAGCCTTTAGATCTCTGTGATGAGGGATCCATATATAGATATTTGTAGGGGGGTGAGTCAGCTTCTGGGTTTTTTATTAGTTTCATTTCACTAATAGTTCTTGGTTCCACTTGGATATTTCATGATCTCTTACTCATCCCTAAGCGAATTCAGAGAGGCAAGTGTCATATGAGCAATTTCTAGAAGATTCTCTGGGTTTCCACTTAGTAAACTGTCTCTGCCATTTGTCTACTCTCACCCATTGCACCCCACATAAGGCTATTTCAGTATGCATCATACCTGGCAAGTGTAGCAGCCAGTATGCATCACACCCTAAGCATGGAGCAGTCTATCTGGTCCAGTTTTGGCCAATTTTGAGTGGTTTTTCAGGTGGAACTTCTGGGAAATGATGTAATCAGTTGACCATGATCCTTTAGGGTGTGAAAAAACACTTTTAGGGGTTTGAGAGCCCTTGGTTTATCAACATATGTGATTAGGGTTGCGGTGCCCAAATATGTCTATAACTGTTACCCCCTAAAGCATGAGGTCATAAATCTTCTGATGTCGGGTGAAATGCTTTATCATGAGGATTCGAGGTCTTCAAACTGGAAGGTGACCTGTATAAAATACAATACAATACATTATCTTCATATTATTTTAATGATCTAGCTAAGGAGGGCATTCCCATGCTCAGCTTTATAAATTCGTTTTCATGTACATAGGACAGACAATCGTCCGCTATTGCAGACTGGTAATTCTTGTAGAGCCATCATCCCTTAGCTTGGATGATCATATGTGCAGCTATGGTGTACATTTGATGTCTTTATTTTCCTGAATATATCATAGCCCGGATGGATGAAACTAGATCCGGGTCTTCAAACTCGTTCAATCTTCACCCGATGTACAAGTCGATCCATGTGAAAAGATGTTCTAAAGTCAAACATGGAAAGACATTTCCTGATTACCAGCCAATGATGTAAGCTATTAACAGGCGCAAGGGGAATCACCGATAGTGATAATGACCCTCAAGGTACTACAGTACAATTCACGTGGTGTGAATATATGATTCGATGTCGAACACCACGCAAAATCTTTTGGTCGAAGGCCGTTGATGTAAACCTGTCACTCGAAGTGAGAAACTTGCCATTGAGGCATGCAAACTTCAAAGTACTGAAAGGGTTGTTCCTAAGTCAACTTCTTGGATAATGAGCTGATGTCAACAAGAAGTGACCTATCGTAGGAGGGACTTAATGAATCCCACATCTACGACATGAAACGAAGCAAATGATTTTCTAGAGGTGAAAACGATCTGATGATACAAAGTTCAAGAATGGCAGTCATGAAAATTGGAGAGTGAAGGTATTGCAGTGGATGAGGCGTTAGCTTGGTTGGTGAATTCTCTAAATTACTTCTCTTGAACATATCGGTGACACTAAGATAAAATGGTAGCATTAACCCCAAAATATGGATGGTGCGGAGGACCAATGGTGATATGACCAGTGAACGGAATAACCCAACCCGGCTCAATCATGGTGATGGAGTGAAAGTGTCATGTTCAAGAGTGACCTGCTACCAATGAAGTTCTTCAAGTTTTCTTCCCTTTTTCCCCAATCATTGTTGTCCACTACCTCTTTATTTTTGTCAAGCTTGAGGAGGATAACATATGCTTGTTTTATAGTTTTACCTTTGGGCAAACCTGTCGCTATGTTTTAGTGAGCCTAGCGATAGTGAAACTCGCTCTTGTCCAGATGGACAAGTTTATTGCTATTTTTTTAATGAGTTTAATGACAAAGATAACTCAATCCTTTTCATGTTTAGAGAGTCTGAAAATGGATAGAAAGGAAACTCCAGCTGTCCTTTTTTGTGGCATAATCCCTTAAGTCTGAAAAAGTATAAAATAATACAAAAGGGATGACTTTTCGATAGCTTTAGCGAGCCGAATAAGACAAGTGCTCGATCTTTTTGTGGAATGATCCCTCAGGTCCAAAAATATTAAAATGTAGAGGAGGGATGGTGCTTCCATTTACTTTAATGAGCTGGAAAGGCCAGTGGCTCGACAATCTTTTCATATTTTACGAGTCTAAAAAGAGCTTAAAAGAGACTCATTTTTGAGGAACGAGTGATGTTTTTGGCTAACAACTGGTTCCAAGTAAGTTTGGAACTTCTCAAACATGGTAGTGTAAAGAGGGTGGTTAACAAAATCACTCGTCGCAGTTGTTCTCCAAAAGGGTAAACAATCAAGTTGAAGTGTATGATCGTCCAAAATAGTGGAGGTGCCGGTAAGAACACAACCAAGGCTCAAAAGTTTGATAACAAGGCAATCACGAAGGTTATTTACCAAGGGAGGATTCATTTTTTAATGAGCTTGAATCTTTAGAAACTATGCTCAGTGGTGGGTTTATTTTTTAACGAGCTTGAACCCTGCGGTAACATTGCTCATTGGAGGGTTTATTTTTTAACGAGCTTGAACCCTGTAGAAACATTGCTCATTGGCAAGTTTATTTTTTAATGAGCTTGAACCCTGCGCAAACATTGCTCATGCCAGTCATATTTAAAGATGCCTCTTATTAGTAGGTTCATTTTTTAGTGAGCTTAACCCATGCGAAACTTTGCTCAGCTGCCTTTTTATGCAGGCTAGAAACGACCAACTACAGAACTAACTACACTAAGAGTTAATGAACCATTGAGGTTAGGTAGGATAATTTTTTCTTTCGTCTAGATAAAACATTTCCTTTTCTTTTCCTATGTGCCACCGATAAAGTGGAATGGTGGATCAGACCATTCACCTAACTGAAGCAGTTGAACTAAAAGTTAGGCTAAAACACTACGAGGTTAGAGTTACGCTAGTTGCTTTTCACTTGCATAAAAAGGTTTGCATGCCCCCAGGTATAAAGAAAAGTAGAGTTTCTAGGTCACCATATGGAAGTCCTTGCATTTAAGCAAGATTGCTTCGTCCGCGGAGTAGACAAAAAACATCCTTGGCTTTGTCCATTGAAATAGACAAAGGCGAATGGTGTGACCTTCCAATCACATAGCCTTCGAGTTTCAGACTGATACTCAAATAGTATAAGGAAATGGTGTTTCAGATCAATCATATATTATACGAGGAAATCTATCTTTTCATCTAGGTCCGCCTGCCGAAGCAGACCAGGGTGCATGCCCCCTAAGCTTTGTTTCATTCACCGAATTACTCGCGGTAATTAGATGGATGAAATGGAGGTTGAAGAGACATTCTTGACGTAAAGAGACCATTTAGGGATGGTGTTTGACTCATAGCTATGTTTGAAATAGGAAATGAAAGCTGGTCGACAAGTTGCACCATTCTGCCTTCATGCGGGAAACACATCACCCAAAAGAGTGTGGAAACAATAGCTCCCATGCTGTAAACGTAGTCACACCCAAGGAGTAGATTGTAATCTAGTGGCCCTTGGAATACCATCACATTTAAATGAATGATTTTCCTTCTCAAAGTTATAGGCGAATATGGAAGGATCCCTAATTGTCGACTGGTTCCTTTGTTGAAGCCTGACAAATTTCGATTCTCAGGCAGAAGTGATGGCGAACCAAGCTCTTTCCAAGCAGTTGAGGAAAGGATACTCATGGAAGCCCCTTCATCTATGATGGTGCCAGACATGATCATTTTTTAAACTTGTACTATGATTCAGAATGGTACATTAGATGGAAGGTAGGCTCTTGTTAGTAGATTCCAATCAAAGGAAACAACTAGATTGCTTGGAAGGGGGACAGAATAAACGGCTAGATGAATCTCTTGAAATGGGGAACTTTCCTCCTGTGGTAAAGGAATGGGTAGACTGCCCCCATGTTCATCAGACTCTGTATTAACAAAAAGAATTTGAACGGTGTCATTCTCATTCTCTTTGGAAATTGTATCATCTTAAGGTAGACCTTCTGAAGGCAAGACTGGGTCGGCTGCTGTCCCGACCTATTGACTTTGGCTTGGTATGGACTCAGTGGGTTTATCTTCAATGATAGGCATTTTGACCAACAACTTAGGTATGTCAGTCGGATTTTCAACTAGCAATGGACTTGGCAAGAGTTTCTTGTATCTGAGCAGAAGTCGCCGTGGTGAAGCAGGACGGTTATCCAAGACACTTTTAGCTTCATCTAGAAAAGGACAATGGTGAAGGGCATGATCACCTTCACACAACCTACAAGGAAATATGAATCTTCCTTTTTGTCCATTGACTTCATTTTCGCTAGTCGATTGTGTGTTCTCAACATGATCGACAGAGGTTGATGACATCGGGTGGTGCAAGCAAGGAGACCAGTCTCTCAAGATCTGCAGAATGCAGGGAAAATCTCGATGAAAGTGGTTTCCTTTGAAAATTATGCATGGGGATTTGGGTTTGGAAGGTTTGGTGTGCAGATTTTCGCCGGATGATGCATGCTTGCCCCCTTGCTTGACTGGCTTCTTCTTCTTCTTCTCCTTCCCTTTCTTCTTCTTCTCAGTTACTCAGTTTTTAATATCACTAGTTTCACTAAGTGAAGAGGAAGAAGGAGAGGGAGAAACAAATGAAGTAGAAGGTGAGGGAGCAACTCCAGTATCATCTGGTTGCTGATTCAATTGCTGAGGAATTACGGTGTTTTGAACGACATAGGTTGAGAATAGCCATACTGACAAGCCAATTGTGATTCCTCGAAGGGACAATGTAGCCATATATGGAGCACCAATATCTCCCCAAGAAGAGAAAGGACTAGGATTCCCCCCAAGGGGAAATCCTTGATTGGTGGACTCCATTACCTCAACCTGAGATCAACGAAGGAACATGGTTATTATTCCGAATTAAATAAATTTTATGACACTTTGACACAACTTGCTTTTTCAATTTTTAAGAGTCAAGAAAAAGCTAAAGGTGACTCTAGTCGCCTTCTATTTTTAATGAGCCTAAAGTGACAAGTGCTCAGATGGACCTTTTCTTTTAAGGAGTCGAAAAGGAATGAAAGTGACTACTCTAGAAATCTAGATAGAGGGATTACCAAACCAATCGCAAAACTGCAATATACACCTTGGTGGTAAATTAAAGAGAAATTACCACGGACTTTACGTATGGCAGTCAATCTTCCCAAATGTTGTGTTCAAGGCATTGCGATTGATAGGGCAGCAGACATGGCTTCCTAAGGATAAAGGATATCAGCCTATTGTGGTCTCCCAATATATACTCGACGGTACAAGGAGCATAATTCCATACTGGCACTTGTGTATCAAAGAGGAGGAATCACCCAACCTTCAATGAAAACAATAGTTACCAGGTTTTGTGATGTCGGAACACTTCTCTGACCTAGACTTCTATATGTGTTGCGTTAGGTTCCAAAGCATTTTTATGTTCATTGAGGTTTATTTTAGAGTTGATCTTTCTTAGAAGTTTGTCTTTCAAGGTTCACCACGTGATGCATATGTAAAATTCCTAAATATGCAATCTAAAATGATAAATAGTTGTTTGTTTTCTTTTAGCAATGAAAATCCTAGCTACTGAGGAAAGAAAAGTATGATTCTTTCAATAGAGAGCAGATAGCACACACTAAATGCACTTTTCCTAAATCATTTTCCGCATGCAGTATAAATGCAAATGCACGTGCATGTGTTTGTTTTTCCATTTCCTTAATGTGAGAATGCCAAAAAGTAAAACTAAGTACAAATTTGAACTATTTTCTTCAAAGCAACACTTCAACAATTTCTTTTCAAAATGAAAGGAAGACTAAAACAACACTTCCGATTTCGAATCGAAAACTGCTTTCAACACTTCAAATATTGACAATTCAAATCATATACTATGACAAAAGTACAATCAACTATCTAGAAGAGGAAGACTTTACAACACTCTTCTTCTTGACTCAAAACGACAGTTACGACACTTTTCAATCAAAAGACGACAGTTTGATTAAGTTACTCTTTGCAAAGGAGGATTGTAAATGATGAAAAATACATAAAAAAACATTCATAATTCCTGATCAATGGAGGCTAAATAATGTAAAGGAAGAATGTTTCAATAATGATATACTGATCATAAGCAACAAAAATACTAAATAGAGTTGAAAACAAAGAAGGAAAAACCAAATTCCAGAGAAGGAAACAGTATCATTCAGTCATTGCACCTGTCCTTAAGGGAAACAGGGATACATCTCACCTGCAACACATGGGAGGTGTGATGCATCCAGGCTTCCAATTATAGATAGTGCAATGGATGAGGGAACGAAGCTGAGCTTGGTTTTTACTCAAAATTTGCAGCTAAGTTCAGTGATTTAGGCTGAGCAATGATAGATAGTAAACACAAAGTACAGGGGTTTGATCTTATGAGGTTATTGAGCTACCACAAGGGCACTTAGGATGTTTGCAAGTTAGATGTTCAGTTCATAAACCAACCTGGAGATTGACTGAAGCAACGTTGATCTACTTTGAACTTGCATAGCAAGTGTAGTTTGAAGGCTATCTGGCTTAACTTCAGGCTTCGTCTATAGTTTATAAAGAAAACAAAAATAACAAACAAACATATTAATCGTTGCCCAGTAGAGTCTCCATTTTGTTTCGAGGAAAACTAGTGTCTATTTGATCTACTAGTCCCACTAAGATGGATAACTATCTTAGAAACAAACAATTCAAAGTAACTTGTGATTTCCTTTATGTATGATAGATAAGAGAGAAGTAGAGAGCACCAACCTGAATCTTTCGCTTGGCTCCTTGCTTGTTTCCTCACTCTTTTGATAGAGCTTGCCACTCCTTTCTTACTTTTCCCGCTTTAAAGAACACTTGTAGAGGAAAAGCAATAAAACACCATCAAAGCATAGAGATCTATAATACCATAAACAATGCAGAATCAGAAATACATTAACCATACAATTGCATTCACAAATAGAAAGATTCACAAGTACAAAAGTATATGGAGGAAACTCAAATAAATTTATTGATAGTAGAAGAGAGGATTACAACCCAGCTGTCTAATCCAGCATCATCCTCCCAGCATGAAATCCCTCTTCACCTCATGAAAAGCAAGATCACCCAACAATACAATGTCTCAAAGAGAAACCAACATCACTTCCTTACAAATTACAAAATTCCAGCCTCTGGATCTCTGAGATGAGGGATCTATATATAGATATTTGTAGAGGGGTGAGTCAGCGTCTGGGTTTTTGATTAGTGCCATTTCACTAATAGTTCTTGGTTCCACTTGGAGATTTCATGATCTCTTACTCATCCCTACGCGAATTCAGAGAGGCAAGTGGCATATGAGAAGTTTCTAGAAGATTATCTAGGTTTCCACTTAGCAAAATATCTCTGCCATTTGTCTACTCTCACCCATCGCACCCCACAGAAGGATCTTTTAGTACGTATCGCACCTAGCTAGTGTAGCAGCCAGTATGCATCACACCCTAAGCATGGAGCAGTTTGTATGGTCGATTTTTGGCCAATTCTGAGTGGTTTTTTAGGTGGAACTTCTGGGAAATGATGTAATCAGTTGACCATGATCCTTTAGGGTGTGAAACAACACTTTTAGGGGTTTGAGAGCCCTTGGTTTATCAACATATGTGATTGGGGTTGCAGTGCCCAAATATGTCTATAACAAGAAGGAGGTCCTTTGGAGTAGTTGTTTTAGTTGGTAGATGGTGTTTTAATACTTGTTATGCAAAATTTTAATGATTGAGAACAAAGATGAATTCCTTAGATCTAATGGTCTGGCCTAGAACAAGAGAAGACAAAAAGCATAAAGTTTTACTTAGATAAGTTATAGAATGGGAAATAAGCCTACCTGGAATCAAAATCAAGCCTTTCTTTCCTTCTCGCTTGTCAGCTCTGATCGTAGCTCCAAGTGTTATCTGTTGGATACCTATACCAATAGGTTTCATCTTTCATGATTGGCAAATTCAAGTGCCAAATATGCTCTGCTTTGCTGCTACAAAGATCCCATATTTTCCAGGAAAGACAAGGTGTGTACATGACTTCTTGCCTATTAAAGTTTTGATGGATGATCCAACAGTCTAATCTGGGTCATGCCATGTTTTCAATTTTTGTTGTAGAATAGAGAAAGAAATCTGTCCAAACTGTTTAATCTTGGCAGATCAGTAGTTAGGCAGAGAAACTAAGGTTCCCAACTGCTTAATATGGGGCCTTGGAAGAAATAAGGGTAGTGCTAGATAGGAAATGAAAGCAAAAGCCAATGGAAAAGAAAAGGCACATAAAGGGTTTGCAAGTCCAAGTGCACCCTCCAAGAAGAAACAAAAAATGCTAGGCAAATTAGTTGGGTAGGCAGTTGGGGTTGCAGAAGTGGTGTTCCTTCTAAGCTGAACTTTGCTAACCAAGTACAAGGAAAACAACACAGTGGAGCATGTCTAACTTCCCTTTTCCCTTTGATTACCACTCATTACTAACAATCCCTTCACAAGATGTGTTCATAAGAGAGATTCAAGGTTTTGATTGGTCCTTATTGCCTTGAAAAGCCACATTTCTTGTGCAAAAATCTTTTCATTTTGATCTACTCTTCAAACTAAGTTGTTTCCAAGAAAACTTAGTAGTATTACTCCCCATTCACCTTTCTTCCTCCATATTAACCTCTAACTCTATTATCTAGCCCCCTATGCTTCACTTTCCCTATTATTATAACACCATGGTGTATAAACCCCAAACAATGTATAAATATCCCCTCCTTGGCATTATAGCCATATGTGTTCACTACTGGGGCATTGGACTAACACCTGGTTAAGTTCAAGAACCCAAGCCTAACCCCTTTTTTCCATCAGAGCCTATCTTCATAGCCAACTCTCCATTTTGTCTAAAAACCCTTGAAAAAAACCCTTTTTGCACCCTTATACCCTCTAAAAGGCAAAAATATCATGAAACCCACTTTCTCCGCCTTATCCTAAGGTCGGGAGCCATCATGCGCCTTCTCATGAAATTTCATATCAAACCCGCCCATCCTAAAGTTTTTGCCTTTCATTCGTTTTATGCGAAAATTTCATAAAAACCTTCATTTTTGCCTTCTCCTAAAGTCGTCGGGTATATTTGATTTTACAAAAGAAACATTCAAAAACTATTGAAATTGATCAAAAACTCGAAGGGTCCTGATAGGCGCAATTACCAACAGATATTATTATTTTAAGCTGCCCGTTGACCATACCTTCCGTGCAGCTTGCTGGCCTGATATCCGTCCGATCAAGCCTTTTTAGATCGACGGTCGTCGTGGATTTCGGAGGGGCCCCGACATCCGACAGATATCGTCCGAAATCTGTCAGACGATGATGTCACGCGAATCCACGCGTCGCCCCCATGTTCCGTCGGAGCCCCCTCTGACAGATTCCTTACCGTATAGGAGGGGGCCCGATATGATGCCATCTGTCCGCCTGTGTCACCATCCCTTCTGTCGCTTATGTCAGCGCCACGACCGTACACCCTGTCCACCATTCGTCCACCTGGCCGCCACCTCACCGCCCCCGTGGACCGATCTTAGGCCGCCACGTAACCTGATGACGTCCTGCTGACGTCATCCAACCCGGACCCACTTGCTGACATCATGCTGACATCATTTAAAAAAGCGCGCCAATAAGCCAAAAAAGCCATATTTTGCCAAATTTACGTGTTTTTTGCACTTTTTTATAAAAACACTTCTGCACTCTCTGCATGTGCGTTACGACGAAGAATTCGCCAACCGATTCGAGACCAACCACAGAGCTTCAGAGCGCGTGCCCAACTGCTGTTCCGACCCAAGCAATCCTTTAAACAGGTATTTGTCCGTTGAACCTCCCTACAAACCTGGTTTTTTCTCTGTAAATTCTAAAAACACCTGAAAATAGAAGAAGCCTGAAAAGTCACCATAAAACCACGTATACCCAGCTCCCTCTTAAAGAATTAATGGTCGAATTTGACTAGCAGAGCTATTTCAGACTGAATTTTCAGTAAAAACCCTTTTTCCTTTCGCGCAGTCGTGAAACTGAAATCCATAACTTGCTTTCAGTTATCAGGAGAGGCCTACTAAACATGGTAAATTGCTGCCTCAAAGAGCTAAACAGTATCCCAATTGCTGTAGACCTACCTTGCATTCTTCAAAATCTTCCTTTCTCAGGCAGCGCCTTTCTTATTTGTCAAGCAACATTCAAACAAACATGCAGACCTCAGAAGTTCCAGTAGCCCTGAATGTTGCTCCCCTAAATGCCCCCCAGAGAGAGCTGGAGTGGCAAGATTTGGCAGACCTAGACTACCAAATCTCTGAGGACTCCTTATCGAAATGCAAGTTCCATATTCATCTATTAAATGAACTCAAAACCAAGCATAAGGAGGGGACAGACATTCTAGGTATTTGGGAGTCCTCCCTCCCAATTTTCAAGCTCCCTCAGGTCAACCAGTTCCCTGACTTGATTCACCTATGTGCTGTCTGCTATGATCCCATGAGGAGGGCAGTGCTTGACCCTACAGGTGCAGTAGTATTCTACATGACCCCTGAGGCCATCAGGGAAATGCTGCAGTTCAAGACACAGAAAAAATTGGTTCCCTTGTCCCTAAGGGACCTGATCAACCAAGGAGCCAAGATATTAACAGATGCACAGATTTTGAAGCTAAATCAACTATTCGTTACAAATTCTGACACAGTGCTGCACCCTCCCATCTTTGATGGCTACCTCAATCAACTGGGTGTAGACCTGGCATACATGATTAGCTCAGTTTTGGGATACAAATCACTAGAGTTTATTGATGAGACTGTATTAGTGATGATGACAA
>APFE031738931.1:104035-121817 GCA_000404065.3 Pinus taeda
TCCAAAGATTGGTTAGTGGTTACCCCGGCCGTATTCCCTTGGGAGTCATAGGGAACAACCTGGGTGTTAACATTATCATTAGAACTTGCACACACGACTGAAAAAAACAAAGGATCCACAACATCTGCATAACATAATCTAAGATCTCTATTCAATGAATGATCATGGCATTGAAATACATGAGTGCAAACATAACACAACAAATATAGGAAAAAAAGGTACCCTTTATATTAATAGAATAAGAGAGAGTTTACAACCATAAATAGTAGTTGACTTCATAAATGTATCCCCAAGTTGACTTGTCCTTCCTTGTCACAAAGCATACCTCAACAAAAACCCTAATGCATGAATATGGTGACTCCTTTGAGCCATAACATAAGGGCATTATCAATGTCCAAAAGCTAACCATAAGGCTATGAAAGGTAGTAATTTATAGGATGAGGGTGGTAGTTTAGAATTTACCATATTAGGCTTGAGATCCACATATGATGGGAGGATGAGCTCAAGTGTTAAGAGATAGGTACATTACAGTAGGATCAAATAGGAATTTGATATCTCTATCCATGGTAAATGGTTAAAACCACCTTGCAAGATTTTGGAAGAGGAGTCTTTAGAGATATTTTTTTTATTTTTCCAAATTTCTAGAATCAACGCACCTACAAAAGGGAGCAACTAGTGTTGGCCAATGCTAGTGTCTAAGGGAGAAACATGCGCTGAATGCAATTGATGAAGAGGGTAGGAAGCATTGGGGCTAAAAACACTGATTTTTAGCAATTGCTTCTAGAAACCCATACTTTTTGGAAGAGCCATGCTTAGGGATTTGTGAAGGGATGATGAAAACATGTTCACAGGTATTGATTGATTCGATTTGCAGGCCTATTGATCCAATGTGACAAAATGGCCTATAACAATCCCTTAAGCAAACATCCCCCTAAGACTTTGGAATATGGCTCGGGGGGGACAACTGCAAGTAAGTGTGGTTGCAATTGTCTATGGTTGTGTGGAGAGTCATTGTCCCTATTGGCCACCATATATGTTATCATATTGGCTATCCAAACCTTTCATTTACAAGCCATATTCATACGTTTACAAGATATTACGTAACTATTATATTACCAATTTTCACTAAATTCATTCATTTTACCTTGTGGTTAATTATTAATGATTTATTGTATTTTTAATGATTAAATGAGTTTTTATATGGTTTTATAAATGAAGGTTTACTAATGTGGTTATGTGTCCAAGGAGCATGTTCCATTACAAAAAATTCTATCTCTGTATCGATGTAGCAATTTGGTATTTAATTCCGTAGTTGCATTAATGGAGGGAAAAAAATTTAAAATTATAAAATATGTTTTTATTTTCTCTAGCATGGTAAATTAGGTGCCACATGGACCTAATATTCTGGTACAAGCCTTGGAATATACCCAACTCATACGTGGGATCCTACCACATGATTTAAATTACAACAAAAAAATATGTAATAATTTTGAAATTGCCATTTTCTACCTCAATTTATGTGCATATGATGGAGAATATCAATAATATGAGAAATGGGTATTTTCATAGCCTAAAAATTTACTTATTTATAGAACCATTTCCCAAAATTAAATACGAAGTAGTTTTGTACAAACTTTCTACAAAATCCAGATTGGAAAAAAATCTAAACAAGTCATATTTGGGCACGAATTTCAAGGCCATGGAATTAAATTAGGACATTACAAGAGAGGATTTTGTTTAAAATATAACAATTTAGGTTCCATAACAATATATCTCAAAAATAAATCATGGTAGAGAAGATATGGTTGGTTCTTTGACACCAATTTGTATAAAATTACACAAAAATCAGAGTTATGAGATTTTCCTCTAAAGTTATAAATTCATTTTCTGAGTTTGGGTGATTGGATCTTATCCTTCCTAAATGGATTCTATATATAAATAAAGCCTCAAAGGGCAGAGGAAAGGAGGCTGTTCATTATTGTAATAGATGAGATCAATGGTTAGTTTTTGGAGAGATTTGGAGAACTGATTTGTAACGGATATTTTTGAAGTGAATAAAGAATGGATGATTGTTGAATTGTGGTACATCTTCTTAGCTTGATTTGAGATTTTCTTAGCAGCACTAAACTCTTGGGAAGGGCCACTCAGTGTGGGTAAGTGTTGCTATGCTTCATGTGTTTTGTAGATTAGTATTACATCTAGCAATTTAGTTTTATTTTGCAATGAATTTATGTTAGATAAAACTTAGATATATTCAATTTCATGCTTTAAATTGAGCATTTAGTACTTCTCTTTAGGTTTAAGAAGTGAATTCCATTTGATTTCATATTTTCTCTAGTGTTCTTTTCAATTTTTCATTAGATTTGTATATTACCTAGTATTAGATTTATTGTTCTATTTTTAGATCTGTTAAGTAGAATGCATTATGATCAAATTCAAATTGATTTTTATTAGGCTTAAAGAGTCAAACAAATTTAAATTGGTTTCTTAACACATTTTAATATTTAGAATTAAAATTTACAGAATTTCCATACTTAATTCGGTTTTTATTCAAAATTTCAAATTCTAGCCTTTCTTTACTTAATATGGTATTAGTTTCTGTACTAGAATAGAGTATTAAAGAAATATGTAATTTGCAGTTTAAGATTCTTTAATTGATAGGAGCTTTGCAACTACTTGACAAAATATTCCTACAATGAATAAGAACCTACAATATATCTCTATAAATGCTTAGCATTTATTTTTGATAGTTTGTTAATGCATTTCTTGTAGTTTATTGCCTTGTTTTCTTTACTTTCCTCACACGGTTTTGCTTATAGTTACTGACATTTACTTTTCTACAACATATTTACTGGGTTTTCATCAACATAGGATTAAAATCACTGAAGTCTCAAGACCTAAAAATCTACATATATAAAACCACATGGACACATTTATTGGTAGTGAAAGCTTGTGGTTCGAAACCCAATAAGAATTAGAGTCCCACAGTCCAGTGACAAGTAATAATTCTTAGTGATTAGTTATTTCTATTATTATTTGTTAGCATATGGTAGAATAGGCTTTAGTCTTGAATTTCATGTGCTTGCATCTCTAAGTCTTACGATCCCATATTCGATAATTAAATATTGGAATTAAAATACATATAATTCCACTAACATTTTTGGCGCCATTGTCAGGAAGGTGCTAAAGGGATTAGAGCATAGTTTCTTTCACAAGTTTTTTGTGTGATATTAGTTGCAGGGAAACTAGAGGGTGGAGAAATATGGTAATACGTGAGTGAAGAGCCACGCATCCACTATGGTGGGGTCACTCCAAAGTCTGGTGGTCTCTAATTGATTTTCTAATTTCTTTTTCATACGCATAGAATTAAAGGAAGGATCTAAAGCCTCAATTTTCTTTCTTTCTCTTTGCAAGTGTGTTTTCCTTTAGATTAATTCATGGAAAGAAGAGAAGCCTAGCTTGTGTGAACAGATAACTTGGTAACAACAAGGTGTTAGTAACATGGTGGCACTTTGAGTACATTATTGGTTTGCTTGCCTTTGTTTCAAGTGTGCTTCCTTCTTATTTCTTTACGATTTTTAATAAGAATTCCATCCACTAATCCATCTGAATGACATGGATTAACAACTAGAAAAGCAATATTCAAGGATGATCAAAAGTTTGGAAGCTCTCTCAAATTCTAGAAGCAACTGGGATATTTGCTTCCGGGGAAGAACAAATCTTGACAACAGTTGAGAACTTATCTACCTCTCTAGAAGTGATAGAAGAACAAAAAATCCATGAATCACTAAAGATATCCACCCTTGCAATAGTGTCAAAGAAACTAAAGAATCATGGAACACATCTAATGGACAACAACAATTAGAACATGAGATTGAAGAATTTTCGATATGCCTATCTACAGATCCTCTATGTACACAAGAGGATAATCATCTAATGCTAGAAGATCTAAATGACACAGGAAAGGAGGATATGCTAAATGAGCCAAATAACAAGGTAAACCAAGAGCATTTTTATTTTGTTGTAAGTTGGTTTCAAGCAGTTGTAAGGCCATACCACTCCATTCTTCCTTACTTCTTGACATTATCATTAAAACAACTGATTCTTCATACTCAGGTATTCATTGAAGATTATATTCTAAAGTTGAGTATGAATGCATTTTTATACTTGTTACACACATGGTTACATTGTAAATACCCCTATACTTGAGGATAGGGATTTATTTTTCTCAAGTAGAGTAGGATAATAAATAAATAAATAAATGTTGCATATAGTAATTAGTTTATTTATAACATATAGTGCAACATATTTCTCATTTGTTTTCAATAAGTGGGGATGTTAACAACTAAAAAGTAATTAAAATGGGAGATCTATGTTCCTATTGCATATTTATATTGGGGTCTCTTTCAGCTGCATATTATTTTAATCAAGATTGCCACACAGTCTTATTTCCAACTACAACATGGTTGAACTATTACTTTGCTTTTCCACTTATTATTTCTTTTTAGTTAGACATGTTTCTACTTTTTCTTTTAAATAAAGCAAGCTATGACGATTATGTTTGGAATTGTAGGTAAAATTGGAAATGATTGCATAACAACATTATCTAGTATAGTACCATATTTCATCTAACCAGTATCGAGGATTTTGGTACCAATTTCCTATTTTGTAAGAAAAAGAAGGATTCAAGGATATTGTTCATTTGGGATGCTTAAATACTGGAATAATATTTTCAAAAGAAGAAAAGACATATTCATCAACCAAATGGAACACTTAGGGGAGTATTTGATGGCATCTTTCTTTTTTCCTTATGTTATTAAAAAGGATGCATTCATGATTTATCTATTTTAGGACCGTTATTTTACAAAGATGATTTAACCAATCATTTTCATAAAATTTGAATTGGATGATATTCCAAACTATTCATAGCTAATATACCTTTTCTTTGTTTCGAATTTCATTTATGTTATTCATATAGATTTATAATTATCAATACAAAATAGTTTCTCAAAATATAGTTACCAATGCATACTAAGGGGATTAAAACAAAGTTAAAAGGTCCATACAATGATACTGATGAAAAATAAAATTGAATACTATAACAGTAACACCAAAGCATGATATTCAAGCATCTCTATTAAGACTTGCAAGAGAGTTGATGAAGTATTTGTTCATAGTGGAACACTACTTTAAAAGTGAAAGCATATTTGAAAACTATGATTAGTAGGACTTTAGGTGTCTTTTGGTTATTCTTTGGTTATCCTCATCCATCTCACATTAAAATGACTCATTCATGCTGTCCTTTGAAGTACCTATAAGTACCTTATGTGTCAAAGACATTATGCAGGTAATCTAAGTCACTTTCAAGGTGTCATCCTATGCCTTTAAGGGCCTTTCTAAATTTGCTCCCCCATCTACGAATTGCAAAAGAAATATCCATAATATAAAACTAAAATGGTAGGAAACATGGGACTAGAGCCTTCAGTGTAAAATAGGTTTAAGAGGTTAACCCGTTGAGGCTATGGACACCTGCTAGAAGTGGGTACTGACCTGTGATAACACTAGGCAAACCCATTGGGGCTATGGATGCTCACGGGAAATGGGGCATTCTGCCTAATGAAGTGTCAACCAAACCAAGCCTTTTGTCTACACATATGATGATTACTTTATAGTGTTACAATAAAAAGGAAGCATATGTGGATGAAGCCAAGGGAAAAAACCAACTCCATAATTTTGCTTGTAAAGAATGGCTTGAAGGTAACCTTGAGTCCTCTATCATTGTTTTTTCATACTATATCTAAGATTTAATTATCCTAGAAGTGGGAACTATGATCACAAAGAACTAATAAAACTCAACTAAGCTTATATGCAATACTTGGATGATGACAAGACTTTGGGATTTGGTTACTAATAACTATTTTTTCACTCGTTCATCGTTTGTTTTGATCATAAAAATCCTCATTTTCTACAAAGAAGGAGAGCCCATTAAACTTATAAAAGGTTTCTTTTTCTTGAGCATAAAACTGTTAAAGATTGATGACATCATATAATAAGTGATTTGAAATTTCTTCTATGCTTCATTTTAGCTTTCCATCATTTTAATAAATCCGAGATCACTAATTTTTGTTTAGTATTCATCTCATTAGTTCTGTTGTATTTTTTTTTCTAGGTTCCTTTGTACTAGATCCATCTTAGCAACCCTCCTCACTTCTTTAATACCTCACCTTGTTTGCATGAGGACTTGTAAAACCTCAGGCATGGGGGAGTGCTTGTTGGGATATTTTCAGCATCATCATTTCATTCTCTTCATATTCCTTCAACATATCAGATTGACACTCATCAGCTCCGACTCTTCCAGATCATTCCAGACTCTCAACCTTACTCTGCCTCATATTCAACTTCATACAACTTCCATTGCAACCTACCATACAAATCAAGTTTGAAAGGTATACTTTATATAGAAACATGTTCAAAGGCTCTTTAGATCATTAAAATTTAAGGAATCTTGATGATTAACCACTACCTATTTCTTCACCTTTATTAAACCACCATTTCCAAATCCATTAATGCATATTCTAGTTTCCAAGTCCATATTTATTTAGCCATTATCTTCATTGTCACCTTATATCATCCACCATTCCTTCCTAGTCCATATTTTGTTTGCATGAGGGCATGCAAAGTCTTAGGCATGGGGGATGTTGGGCCCTAGATATGTTATCATATTGGCTATCCAAACTTTAGTTTACAAGCCATATTCATACCTTTACAAAATATTACGTAACTATTAGATTACTAATTTTCACTAAATGCATTAATTTTACCTTGTGGTTAATTATTAATGGTTTCTTGTATTTTTAATGATTAAATGAGTTTTTAATATGGTTTTATCAATGATGGAATAATAATATGGTTATGTGGCTTAGGAGCATGTTCCACTACGAAAATTTCTATCTCTGTATCAGTTCAGAAGTTCGGTACTTAATTCTGCACTTGCATGAATGAAGGGAAACAAATTCAAAACTATAAAATATGTTTTTATTTTCTCTAACATGGTAAATTAGGTTCCAAATGGATCTAATATGCTGGTACAAGCCTTGTAATATACCCAACTCACATGTGGGATCTTATCACATGGTTTAAGTTACAACCAAAAATATGTAACGATTTTGAAATTGCCATTTTTTTACCTCAATTTTTGTGCATATGATGGCGAATCTCAAGAATATGGGAAATTATTTTTTCACAAGCTAAAAATTTACTAGTATCTCAAACCATTTCCAAAAATTAAATATGGATTGAAATTTACAATTTGTTCTTTGAAGTTGTTTTGTACAAAATTTTTGCAAAACCCAAATTGGCAAAACATCTAAAAGGTCATATTTGGGCACGATTTCCGAGGTCATTAAATTGAATCAGGAAATTACAAGAGAGATTTTTGTTGAAAATATAATAAGTTAGGATCCATAGAAATATATCCCCAAAATACATCATGGTAGAGAAGATATGGTTGGTTCTTTAACACCAATTTGTAAAAATGACACAAAAACCAGTGTTATTAGATTTTCCTCTAAAGTTGTAAATTCATTTTCTGAGTTTAGGGGATTGGATATTATCCTTCCTCAATCGATTTTATGTATAAATAAAACTTCAAAGGGTAGAGGAAAGGAGGTTGTACATTATTTTAATATATGATACCAATGATTAAATTTTGGAGAGACTTGGAGAACTGATTTGTAACAGAGATTTTTGAAGTGAATAAAGAATTGATGATTGCTGAATTGTGGTACATCTTCTTAGCTTGATTTGAAATTTTCTTAGCAACACTAACCTCCTAGGAAGGGCCCCTCAGTATTGGTAAGTGTTTGTGTGCTTCACATGTTTTGTAGATTAGTCTTACGTCTAGCAATTTAGTTTTATTTTGTAATGAATTTATGTTAGATAAAACTTAGATCTATTCACTTTCATGCTTTCAATTTAGTGTTTAGTACTTCTATTTAGGTTTAAGAAGTGAATTCCATTTTATTGCATATTTTATTTGATGTTCTTTTCAAATTTTCATTAGATTTGTATTTCACCTAATATTATATTTATTGCTCTATTTTCAGATCTATTAAGTAGAATGCATTATGATAAAATTCTAATTGATTTTTCTCAGGCTTAAAAAGTCAAAAAAATTTAAATTGGTTTCTTAACACATTTTAATATTCATAATTTCAATCTACAAAATTTTCGTACTTAATTAGATACTTATTTGGAATTTCAAATTCTAGTCTTTCTGTACATAATTCGGTACTAGGTTCTGTACTAGAAAATAGTATTAAAGAATTATGTAATTTGTAGTTTAGGATTATTTAATTATTTGGAGCTTTGAAGCTACTTGATAAAAGATTCCTACAACAAATAAGAATCTATAATATATCTCTAAGCTTGCTTAGCATTTATTTTTGATAGTTTGTTAAGGCATTTCTTGTAGTCTATTGCCTTGTTTTCTTTACTTTCCTTGCACGCTTTTGCTTATCGTTTCCGAAATTTACTTTTCTATACCATGTTTAATAGGTTTTCATCACTATAAGATTAAAACCATTGAAATCTCAAGACCTAATAAGATACATATATAAACCACATGAACATCATGTATTGGTAATGAAAGATTGTGGTTCGAAACCCGATAAGAATTAGAGTCCCACAGTACAGTGACAAGTGATGATTAGCTATTTTTAGTGTTAATTGTTAGCATAAGCTAGAATAGTCTTTATTCATACATTTCCCGTGCTTGGATCTCAAAGTATTACGATCCAGGATTCGATAATTAGATGTTGGAATTAAAATACATATAGTTCCACCAACAGTCCCAAACTCAATTGACCTACAATTTCAAAGATAAGTATCTTCTTATACTTGTTTATTTGTTGATGAATGTATGGTGCATTTTTGATTGTAATAGTTCTAGATTTTTGGGACTGCAATTGTGTTGTTAATTCTTGAACATGTGGTTACCCCTCTGTGGGAGATGTCACTGTTGGACATGTGTAACACGTTTGTGTATGTGTCACTTCTTTGAAATGAATGGCACTGATGATGAACTATGCAAGCATGAGGTTCTAAATCTAGAAATAAAATGTTGCATGATTAAGCTTAATGATGTTGGTAAAGAATCATAAGAGGATAGGGACTATGCTATATTACTGAGCTGAGAATTACTTTCAATAAATGTTTAAATATGTAGTAAGCCACACATAAATAAATAATAGAGAAATATCAGGCCATGATACAGGCCATAGCAAAATCCATAAGAACTTGGAGGGAATCTTGAAAATTTTGGGTTCAATGACCCTTTTATTAATATGAAATAGTTACATGGAGACCTTTTGCTTAGCAGGGTCTGCATTTAACATCTTATCGCCTAAATTACAAGCTTCTTTTCCATACAGAAAACATTGCATTAACATTGAGGGTTGTTTCCCTTCGGGCCAAATGAGCCCATCAAATTTACTTAAATGACCTTTAGCCTTACATTTCTCAACAGACTGTATATCTTTTGTTAGCATCCTAATGTCACCGATAGGGCACCAGAAGGTTATGCGTAGCACCATGGAGCTACTTACAGACTCGACATGGATTCTGGAATTGCCGACGTGTGATAGGTGAGGTGGATACATCTTAGGAGCTCACACCAAGCCCATGGTAGGTAAGGGTCATAGGAGCGCCTATGCCAACATGCGTGGGATTCCCTGTCCCAAAACGAGGAATGCAGGTGAGCAAGGAACTCCTTAGAGCTAGATCATCCCAAGCTCAGGAGGGGTATTGCCATGGAATGCCTTAATAAAATATTGGTGTTGACATGAAGCCTTGATGTTGATTTAAAGGCCTATTGGACCTCTAAGGGAGAGCCGTGACTGAAAATTCAAGCTTGGGGAAGTCTATACAATAGTAGAGCTTGTTCTTGGGGCGATCACTGTTGGCCGGATAAATTGATCTTGTGGACAAGATCAATCTCCCTAGTATCTAAAGATATTCTAGAAACAAATAGACAAACAAATCTATCTTTCTCTAGACATATGCGATTTATAAATAAATACTACAAAGGTTTTAAGATCCTACCTTAGACCCAATGCTTGTTTATAATAGTCATCCTCCAGTCATTTGAAAGAGTTATCTTTGAAGACCCGCAATCACAAACAAGCAAACATTAAATAGCACCTGCATAGCAAATATTACAAATCATGCCTATTATGGTGATCAAGGAATCCATAAAATAAACCATGAATTAACAGCTTATTGAGAAAAACAAATATATTTGTATTAACTTTGATTAGTAGAAGAACATTACAATCTTTTCAACCTTGATTTTGAACAAGTTCTTCCTGGGGTCCGAAACAAGAATTTCCTTTACTTTGACAAGTCTTGCACTCTTCCAAATGAGATTCATAGAGGTATGTAATCTCTCCTCATAAAAACTCAACTAAAGAAGACTAAGTTCCAACAACATTTTCCCTAAAAAATAGTAAGCTTCTAACTCCCTGTTGACCAGCCGAATGCTTCTTTTTATAGTGCAGAGGAGGAGGTTACAATTCCACCTATGAAGGGATAGAATCCTCCTTCAAAGGGATAAGCTCCTCACATCAAGGGGTTAGCTCCTTAAGGTAGGAGATACATGAACCTTAAAAGAGCGAACTTGCCACCTCAAGATTCCTTCCAGAAGCTTCTAGAAATAACTGAAAGTGAGTATTTTAGAATATACTTGTGCCTTTTTAACTTTTATAGGGGTTTGCACCTTTAACATGGAGACAATGCGGTCAGGTGCGCTGGAGACATGACCATTAGGTGCAGGACCACAGGTAAGACAAAGAAAAAGTGCGGAACTAGAGTTTTACAAATTTTTGAGAGCTTTTCTCTTATTTTCAAGGCTTGATATGAGGAACTGATGTTTTAGACTTGCAGAGGAGGAAAGTATGAATGGTAATGAACTCACATAGATAGCATAATGTCAAGGTGACAATTTTCAGTGCAACAGATTGGCCCCTAAAGTGCGAAGTCTGTAATAGATGGACATAGAGTCTGTCATGTATGAAGAGTGAAGTACTTTATCATTTCAAGGATCATCTTGTGGACACCCCAGTTGGAACCTGTAAAAACATTGAATGCAGAATATATATATGTGTGTGTGTGTGTGTAGAATATCATCGCTGAGGTAGGCATTCCCATACTAAGATCAAAACTGACTAAAGTGTTTTGATACAGTAATGATTTTGTAATACATCAAGAGTATAAACAGATGTAGATACAGTATGGATGTAACCATCTATTTATGAATAGTCCATTGTATAATGAATAGCAAAATTCATCGTAGCCTGGATGGTAGAAGCTAGATCCAGGGTCTTGATTTCTACTTCCCGAACTAGTACGATTCTATCCATGTGAATGAATGTGTCGAAGTTGAACATGGTAGAAAACACTTGATTACCAGCCAGTGATGTGGACTGTTAACAAGTGTGAGAGAAACCACCAGTAATGTCAATGGCTCTCAAAGTACTCAGTACAATCCATGAAATGTGAATAAATGAGCTGAAGTCAAACATGTCATAGAATCATTCGATCGAAGGTCAATGATGCAACCCATTGTCGAAGGCGAGAAACCTACCATTAGGGCATGTAGATTTCAAGGTACTAACGATTTCTAGATCAACTTCCTAGATAATGAGCTGAAGTCAATAAAAAGTGATCCGTTGTAGGCATGCCCACAACACAAAATCATAGATCAAGTTTTGAAGAAATATATTGACAAGGACTGACTCAGGGATGGTCAAAATGGATGATAGATATCTTGCAGATGAATGGTTTGTTTGAACTGTTCTCTTGAACACATAATGACACTACAGATGGCTTGGTGATAATTGACCCAAAGCTAATACCCAGAAACCCGCTGAATACTTTCAATGTGGTTTGATTAATTGTTAAGCAAAGGATTTCCCAACCTAGGTCAACAAAAAGTGTCGTGTTCAAGAGTGGTTAACGACTTTTCTAAAAAACAAAGTGTAACAAATAGGTTCATTTTTCTCTCTTTTCCCCCACCATTTCTGGCAAGTACCTCTTTATTTTTGACATGCTTGAGGAGGATAACATTTGCTTGTTTATAAGCTCATTCTTCAGATGAGTTTAACTTAGTTTAAAATTTGAACCCTAAGAAGGAGTGGTTTGTTCCTGTTTAAAATTGAACATGTCCTTTACTGTTAAATTTTAACGAGTCCAGTATAGGAAAAATTCGGTGTTTTTCAATTTTAGGGAGCTAGAAGAAAAATTTAAGAAAACTCCATGGGGGTAGTTTTTCGTAAAATAATCCCTCAGGTCTGAAAAAGGATAAAAAATACAGGAGGGATGACATTTCCAATATTTTAACGAGCTGGAAAGGACAAGCGCTCGACAGTCTTTTCATGTTTAACGAGTCTGAAAAGGGTTTAAAGAGGACTCTATGGGGGTCCTTTTTCATAAATTTGTGTCCCTCGAGCCTGAAAAAGTTTAAAATAATACTCGAGAGAACCGCTTGACCATTACGATCAAGGAGTACTTTTCATAATTAGTGGCCTTGATCCAAAAAAGTAGAAAAGTGATCGAAGACACGTCATTTCGTAACTAGTATCGAACCTGAAATGACAAAAGTCCGGCGATATTTTCATGTTTACACGGTCAGAAAAGAGTTGAAAGTGGACCGCCTTTTTAATTCCATTTAACGAGTTAAAAAGGGAAAAACTCGACAATCTTTTCATATTTTACGAGTAAAAAAAGAGCTTAAAGGAGACTTGTCCTAGATGAATGAGTGGTATGAAGGGTAGCAACTAGTTCCGACAATGGTGGAATTGCTCAAAACATGTAATGGTTAAGAGGTTGGCTAATAAAACCACTCATCGTTGTGGTCCCTCAGGAAAGGAAAAACAACCAAGTGAAAGCATATGATCAGCCAAAGAGATGGTGGTGATGGAATGAAGCAACCAAGGCTCATCTTGTAGAATTTAGCGAATAAAAACGACAATCACGAGATGTAAAATCGGTATGGGTTCATTTTTACACAAGCTTGAACCATGGAGAGCTCTGCTTGGATTCAGTTTCATGTTTGCACAAGCTTGAAACGAAAAAATATGTTTGTTATAAGTTCGCATGCCCCGGGCATAATGACTCAAATCAAGGTACATGCCCCCCAAGCTTCATTGCATTCAACGAGGTGGGTGGAATGAAAGTTCACTTTTGAGATCTTGGAAAGAATCGACTTGGATTTTACGAGATCTTAATCAAAGACTCAATTTGGAAAGGGAGTTGTTTCATTTTTTAATGAGGTTGACATAGTAAAAGAACTATCCTCTTAACCCTTAGTTCATTTTTTTAACAAGGTTGACTCAAGATCAAGAACTTTCCTCAAAACCCTTGATTCATTTTTTAACGAGCTTGACACAAGACAAGGAACTATGCTCATGACTCCTTGTTTCATTTTTTAACGAGCTTGACACAAGACAAGGAACTATGCTCACAACACTCGGTTTCATTTTTTAACGAGGTTGACATAGGAACAAACTATCCTCGAGCTTGATTAGGAATCAGAAAATGACTATACAGCTTGATATGCAATTTCAAAGGGACTCAAAGGCATTGTGTCATCAAATGAATCCACCTCAGAATTGGAAGGTAAGATCCAAGGATCATAAAAAGTAATAGTATTCTATGAAATCATATGAATATTTGCAATAGAAGGTGATACGTTAGGAGGAGGGAAGGAAAAAGTTCCCCGTAAACCAGAATCTTTAATCAAACCTACGCCAACATCCTTGTAAGGGATAGTAGTTTTACTGATGTGCTGAACACTATTTGTAGAGGCTAGGTCGGATGAGAAATAAGTCAGTTGGTCTATCATAACGATCTTTCCGTTATGAGGAAACTTGATAAGCCAAAAGACCGATGAAACAATAACAGTAATAGCATAAGACCAACTGCGACCCAGGAGAAGGTTGTAATCTAGAGGGGCATCAACCACTTCCACATCTAGATTTACGGTTTTCCTTCAACCCCTATGGGTAAATCCTACAAAATACCAAAAGGATGGAACCCTCGGCCATCAAAAGCCTTTAGAATTGTCAAAGACTGATTGACTGTGGGAGAACTAAGCGATCTCCAACATTGGATTGGCATAATACACATAGAAGCCCCTTCATCAATCACAGTTCAAAAGAAAGGTCTGTTTTTGACTAAAACTGGAATCTGGAAAGCTATTTGATGAGGTAGGTGAGGTGTACTATTCTCTAAATCGAAGACTATTAGGTTCGAATCCTGAATATCGATAGCTCCTATAGTAGAAAATAGTAATTTATGCTGTACTAGGCATGATTGTAGCACTTCCAAAGCCGACATTGCTGAAGGGGAAATATCTAAGTCTTCAACAATGTTATAATTATGAGCAGCTCTCACATGTAGATTGAGAGCTGATTTAAGAATTATACCTTTAGCAGATGGTTTGATTACTAAGTCAGGGTTGGGTTTCTCAATCTATAGTGGATCAGAAACAAGAGGAGGTGTAGTTGATGTGTTTGAATTAGAAGATTCTGCTTCTTTACCACCAAAAAGATTTTTACTACCATAATCTTGCAATCACGTCGCAAACCTAACATGAGACATCATCATAATGGGTTCTTCTGAGGCATTCGAGGAAGAACCAATCATATTACTATCTTGAGTAGAAAAAGGATCCTTCAAGACAACAGGCATTTGAGAACCTTTAACGAATTTCGAAACCTCTGCTTGATGTGGGCATTCTTTGGTAAAATGATCCTCGTCTCAAATGAAGCAAGGATAGCGAGGTTTCCGTTTTTCGTTACTAGATTCATTTTTATCCATTTTATCTTTTGAATTTTGTTTGTTTTTCTTCTTCCCCTTCTCCTTACTACCAGATTGTGATTTGGTCATAGATGATTCTACGACATGGACATCGGCAGAAACTTCAACAGAAGAATCTCCTTTCGGGGAATAGGGTAAAGTTATTATAGGAGAAGAATTATTTGAAGATTTCTTCTTACTTTTAGTATTAACTGAACCAATCATACCATCAGCGGCATGAGGCCCTGAAGGAGTTGCAGTTATTTGACCATGTTTTGGAAGATCAAGGATTTTTTCATGTAAAGTACCTGAATGCGTATAGACAAGGTCAAGGTACCGAGCCTAACAAATGACTTGCTCTTTAGTGACAACTCCTCCCTTAGCTACATCTTCAATGATTTTAGGTAACAATGATTTAATGAACCATTCCGCTAAAATTTGATCCGGAATGAAAACTTTCACTAAACGCCTTCTACGTCACCATTCATGAATATGATTAGAAATATATGTGGACATGGATTGTTTTAGTGAAGTTAATAGTTCCGTGCCATTCTCGTATCTGACAGGCAACTGAAAATGAGTTAAGAAAGAAGTCGCTAATTGATTGAAATTATAAAAAGAGCCTCGTGGTAACTCAATGTACCATTTGGCGGTAAGACCAATAAGAGTTCATTGAAAAAGACGCAATCAAATTGAATCATTAATGATTGAATTAGGTGCACACTAGAGGTGATAAGTCATAATGTGATTTGACAGATCCTCTCCTGATGTACCCTCGAATTTCGGGATATCACTAGGCAACTGATTAGGCATTGACGGCCAATACAGAAGATAGTAAATCAGATCGTTCGTAAGGCATGACAAATCAGGTAAATCCAAAGTTGCAATAAATGGTAACTAATGGTTAGGGTCACGAAAACATTGAGTAATGAGACCAGCTCCAGGAGGAGGATATCCAGGATAATCTGGAATTGGATTTGCATTAGGAATGTTATAACCTCCTGGGATACCAGGATTAACCAGACCAAAGTGAGGTTGTTGAGGGTACTGATAAGTATAGCCAGGATACGGTTGATACTGATAAACTAGGTTTTGTACAATAGGACCGAATTGATACTATCCCTGGTACGGTTGATAAGTGATATGCGGTTGACTTGTGGCAATCATACTTAGACTAGCTTGTCCCACAGGCATCTGGACCGAAGTATGAACTGTAGGTCTTGACTATGGCATAGAGACTTGAGGAGTTTGCACTAATGCAGGGATAGTAGAAATCAGAGCTACAGATACTCCAAAAACAGGTGTGGTAGGTTGAACATAAGCTGTAGTAGTTGCAGCAGTTTGAGGCGGAGTCTGAGTGTGCTAGGCCTAGGCTGCTGAACTAAATCAGGTGCAGGGGTTTGAACAGTAGGTTGGATAGGTTGTTGGGTTGGACTAGAAACTAAAGGATGTCCAGGTTGATTAGATAACTACACATTAGGTTGCATAGTCTATTGATTTTGAGACAGATTCCACACCATGTTCATTCCGGGGTATGGGCCCATAAAAGGTTGTGCATATGGAGGACCATAACCTAGTTGAACATAAGTGGTACATTTCCAGCTCCTTGTAAAAATGATTGACCAGAAGGTGCTTGGAAACCTTGAGTTGGGTACTGACCTTGAGGTTGATAACCCTGAGGGACATACTGAATCTGGGGTTGATAAGCATCCTAAGGAATATACTGAGTCTGGGGTTTACCTTGGGGTATGTACTGTCCTAAAGGTTGAAAACCTTGAGGTAGCCCTCTAGGCAGAAACTGACTACCTTGGGGTTGCCCCCCAGGCAGTAACTGACTACCTTGAGGTTGCTCCCCAGGTGGTAACTAACTACCTTGAGGTTGCCCTCCAAGCAGTAACTAACTACCTTGGGGTTTCCCCCCAGGCAGTAACTGAATACCTTGGGGTTTCCCGCCAGGAAATAACTGACTACCTTGGGATTGCCCCCCAGGCAGTAACTGACTATGTTATACACCTAGGGGAGGTACCCAAGGTAATAATGTAATAATGGGATGGGCCATAGTAATAAATAAGGTGGTTAACCCATGTCATGTAAGGGACCACAAGTAGTTAATAATAATATAAGGGGCCCATGGTATTAGTTGATGGTATGAGGAAACCATGGTAATGATGCATGGTATTGTATGTATGAGGCCTATATAGAGGCTAGAGACTCCACATGGAGAGATATAAAGAGAAGTATTCTTGTATGAACAGGCATATGGCTTGTGGAGTATTCTCCTTCCTTAAGGAGTGAATGTATGGTGTTGCCCTACCATAAGGGTTAGATAATAAAGAATCATTTCATCTTATTTCTTGGGTTTATTTCTATTGTCTTATATTCTTGGTTTAGATCTACAACAAGTGGTATAAGAGCACTTTCCTGGGCACAAAAGTGGATTTTTTTTTTTTTTTTGCAGGATTTCAAGGGCGGCGAGTTTGCAGATCAGATCTATACGTTTTGGTTCAAGATCTGCAAAATATTATTGCAGATCTGTATTCTTTGTGAAAAAATAGCCGATTTCAAAAAAAAAAATCGGTCAAATCGGAGTCCGGATGAAGGAGATATCGCTGATCTAAAAATCAGTGGGGTTGCAGATAATTTTTCAGGGCAGCGCGTTTGCGGCGCAGATCTGGACGTTTTGGTGAAATATATACAAGATCTAATTGTAGATCTGGAATCTTTGTGAAAAAACACCTAATTTCAAAAAAAAAAATCACTCCAATCGGAGTCCGGATGAGGGAGATATCGCTGATTTAAAATCAGCTATTTTTTTCAGAAATTTTGGGTGACGGCGGGAGAGTAGCAACGCAGATCTGGAATTCTAGTGCCTGGATCAAGATTTCTATCACATGGGTAGATGCAGAATGATTGTTCCATTTCTGAA
>APFE031738931.1:123597-143030 GCA_000404065.3 Pinus taeda
TTGAGTAGATCTTATTATTTGTGTTCTTCCCATGTTTCGGGGACGAAACATGCTAAGGGGGGTGGAATGTTATACACTTAGGGGAGGTACCCAAGGTAATAATGTAATAATGGGATGGGCCATAGTAATAAATAAGGTGGTTAACCCATGTCATGTAAGGGACCAAAAGTAGTTAATAATAATATAAGGGGCCCATGGTATTAGTTGATGGTATGAGGAAACCATGGTAATGATGCATGGTATTGTATGTATGAGGCCTATATAGAGGCTAAAGACTCCACATGGAGAGATAGGAAGAGAAGTATTCTTGTATGAACAAGCATATGGCTTGTGGAGTATTCTCCTTCCTTAAGGAGTGAATGTATGGTGTTTCCCTACCATAAGGGTTTGATAATAAAGAATCAATTCATCTTATTTCTTGGGTTTATTTCTATTGTCTTATATTCTTGGTTTAGGTGTATAACAGACTACCTTAACGTTGAGGATTTGGAATACTACCAGACATCATATGGATTTGCTCTGTGTTCAACGTTTGAGTTCCATTACTACCAGATGATAACTCATGTTTAGTCGGTCGAGGAGTTGCTCCTGAAAAAGTACTAGTGAGTGACTGGTACCCCAAAGGAAAAGAAGGAATGCCGTATAAAAATGTTTCCAGTGATTGGGAAAACATATATGACTATCTTGACATGATCTATGAAGGATAATAACCTCTTGGTGTAGGATGAAAAGGAATTTGAGGTGGTGAAAAACTAAGACTTGGGTTTTCTAAAAAAATTGTCAATGATAAATACCAAGCGTCACTCCTAAAAGGACTGTAGAATATTGATCCACGCTCCCTAATATTTAAATTTTGTTGGTTTTCAGGAAGAGTTACGTCTTTGTCTGGACTGACAAGTTCTTCAATAGAAATGAGGCTAGAAGGAAGATTTTAAGTAACGATATTTCCTACTGTAGGTGAACCAGGATCACTAGAAGATGGAGTAACAAATCCTAAAGATGGTTCCAAAACAGCAGGTTCAGTGTCAAGCTCAGAAATTTCAAGTTCTTCAACTAATTCACTGGAAGGAGAAATACTACCAGTAACTTCGGAAAATGAAATTGGCTCTTGAATATACTCTGTTGTTTGTATTTGATAATCAAGATGAACAATTAGAGATGACTCTTTGGCTTTTGGTGATCCAACTCTACTGTCACTAGGTGATATGAGAGCTTGCAGCTCTTCAAGTTGGCTTGGTGTATACTCAGGAGGTTTCCCCTGAAGTCTACGAGATTTTCTCAGTAATTCGGCCACAATTAAATATTAATTAATCTACGCAAACAAAGAAAATTTCAATAGAAAAACCTAAATTCTCTATAGAAACAAAAAACTGAATCACACACCTAAACAAAATCTAAGAGTTCAAACCACGCACAAATAGTAACTTCCCATACTAAAAACACTAGTTGGTGATGAAATCCAACTTAGTAGAATTTTAATACAGAAAGGGCAGTTGGAACAGTTACCTCGACAACTTGCTTAATGAAACAGACTAGCACAAGTTCCTTCACAAAACCATCTCGAGTGAAGAGAACCCCCTAGAGAGTCTAAGTGAGTCTAGTCGATGTCTCCTCTAGGTGCAGTGAGATCTTTCCTTCACCGTCACCTTAGGAAATAATCTTAAGTTTATGGACACTAAGGTTACCAACAACAAAAAATACAACTGGGGGAACATTGTACGATCTGATTCCACACGCAAGGGCAGAGTAACAAAGATCAATCCCCTTGAAGGCTCCTCGACATGGGCAATCTGAGGTTTACCATGATCCGGATTTAAACAGGAATGCAATAAAATACAGAGATAACCATATACACAAATATGCAGCGGAAATAATACTTCATTTCATTAATGGAATACTGAAATATGCTTACAACCGGAATAGAAATAAACCAGCTCTAGGCGATGGGTAGCTTATCTCTAGAAACAGAGTGTGGCTACATGCTCTGACTATTCCGAACTTGTGTACAATGAGCTCGAAGCCTATTATTATTGAGAACAATGGAAAACCCTTCACATTCCAAAACCGACCCTTAGAAGATGAAACGCCAAATTGTGGGCCTCGTTTTGGGTAAATTGGTACATCAATTTCCCGGGGTCATAACTTTGGCATACGATCTCCGTTTGACGCGCATGATAGCCCATTGGAAAGATCTCTCCGAGGAATACGACGGGAAAGACAATTTTTTATCAAAAAATCGCGCAAGATTTCCCAAAAAACGTCGTTTAGGGCCTCAAAACGGCTCCGGAAGTTCAGGACCCGAAAAACTGCTAAAAATAGTAAACTGCACTATAATTAAGGAAACTGAAAATGTTGAGGTGGGGGTCTAGGTGGACTTGGTAGGTGGCCATCAATATCCACCTGGATCATACCAACAAGTGACCCCAGGCTCCTCGACAATGGTTAATCTGAGGTTTACCATTTATAATATGTGCAGATCTTCTATCTTTCCCAAGGAAACATAATTGATTGTCTCAAAGGTTCAGACATGATCTTGTGATTGACTCCTTTAAGAGAAGCTTCCCATAATGTATCAATAACAATTGGATTTATTTCCTACCCCAAGATGTATATACTTGTTTGTTTTAACTACCTTGGAGAGTTAATTACTCCCTACTCCAAGATACTAGCTTAAGCTATATTGGTGATAAGAGCCCTAGAAATAGAAAAGATTACTAGATCAATTTTAATTAAGCGTTGCTTTTATGGGTTGTTCTTTTAGTCAATAGGTATGGAAATGAAACTTTGATGGTGTGAAGACTCGACTCCAAACAAACTAAAAAAATGCACCTAAAATGATAAACAATTCGTTTTTCTTTCAATGAAATTCTAGCTAAAAGAAAGAGTTCAAGAATGCAATTCTTTAAGAAACAATTCTTTCTTTCAACATGGAAATGGAAAGAAAATATTTTTGTTTTTTAATAAGAACTCAAAACGAGACAAATAATTAAAGCTCACAACAAATCCCTTTCACTTTTCAAAACTTGAAACTACAAAAAAAACAATTTGCTTCAAAAGAGATCTACAAGTTCTAGAAAACACTCAAAACTACAAAAAACTAATTTTGAGATCTAAAAACTTTAAAAATCTAATTGAGTAAAAGCTTCAATTCTTTTTTTGTGGACATTTTACTTAGTTGTTCAGTAAACTAAGGATTCATTTGCACAAAAGAACAAACCAATCAAAAAACATCCAGATATGTTTTCTTTTGTAAAAATGAAATTCATAACTTATAACAAAGTTTATTCAAAGATTTGCAACGAGAAAAGTAAATGTGTTTCTCACAAAGGATAGATTTCACAACCAAGTCAGACTCATCAAGAAGACAAAAAGACACCAGGGTGATCTAAGGTTTCTCAAGCTTTTGATCTTTGAGTCACTACAGAGACAAAGTGAAAACCACTCCAAGCATGCAAAACTTCTAGAAAATCATTCAAAACAAAAATACTATCGGTACTCACTCACAAGAGATTTTTGACAGGAAAAATACAGATTTAGGTAGATACTAAGAATCCTAAATCAAACCTAAACTTAACTGGAAGAAGATATCTTAGGTTTTTCAAAAATTTTAACAAGGTCCGCAGGCTCCAGAAGCAACAGGGCTGGTCCCGCACTGTTTACTTAAGGAAAAATGCACAGATGTCCACTCTGTTTGTGAAGACAAAGTGCGGTCCCCAGAAAACTTCAAAAAAAAAAAAAATACTTCAAGATTTTTGAAAGCTACCCAAGCCAGTTGGTGGGCTCCAGTATTGCAGCAACGATGCTGCAACTCCTGGGACTCCCTTCTTTACTTTTATCAACCCGGTTGTTCGTAACAAACTTGGAAGCGACAGTGCTATATGCACAAGTACTAGCTCTTGCCACAGGTTGTCACTTGATCAGCTGGCACAAGTCCGCTAGGAGCTTAAGCCAACTTCTATGAGTTATTAGAAGAAGCATTTAACTGTGATGGCTGAAAGATAAATCAAAGGAGGCTAGTCTACTTGCAGAAAGACGTTGAAAGCTGAAAAGAAACGCAAAACCTAGCAAACCCTAGTTTTATTGACTAACCCTACTGGTGCAAGAAAAGAGATGAAAGTGGTGGGAATGGATGCCATTGACTCTTGGAAAGGTAAAATTCATGTGACTAAGCTACTTTTGAAGTAAAATTTGGAAAAAACATCTTTTTTGTATTTTTAAGTAATTTTGCAGAATTATTATGCATGTGCTTTAGCGATTTTTGACTGTGCAGAGGTTGATTGGCGAAAGGAAATGGAGTAGGAACTTGTAGGAGGTTGGGAAGGTGAGAAGAGGGCCTAAGGCATCCCTAACACCCTTCCAGAGAGTTTCACAGCGATCATATCTTGAAAAACTCCTCACGTGAACTTCTACAGGAAGTCTGCAGGGGTTCTACAGGATGTTCTACAGGAAGAGTCGAAAGAGGATTTTGGAGGGTTGATGGTGAACAATTGGTGGGAAAGTGGAAATGGAGGTTGGATGAGGATGTGAAGGGGTCTAGGACCTGGTGAATGAAGTTAAGGAGTGATTAAGGTGGTTAGATTTATTCAAGGATGGAGGGAGCAATGCTGCACAAGGATGTAGAAATTAGGACAAATTGGAAAAGTGTGGCAAATGAAGGGAAGGAATCTTGGATTAGGGGTTGGAGCAGGTTGTATGATGGAGGAAGGATAGGCAATGATGTATTACAGGTGCTGTGCACACTCTTTTCCAAAACTGATCGAACGAAGACTAGAAAAACCAGAGATCTATCTACTTTGACCTAATCTGACCTAAAAACCAAAAACGTGATGAACATAAGTTTATAGACAGGAAATCATACAAGATAACTATGGAAAATAAGCAAGAACAGATCTAAACATGCAAGTACAACTAGTATCAACTTTTCCAACTAAAAATCTAACACTAGTAATTGCATGGAAAGGCAAAAATAGTGTTTTTGTGGCAGGAAGTATGCCTTGGTCTCAGCTTATGGTCCCAAGGAGGGAGAGATGGGATCAAGGATTGATTAATGGCCTTTTTGTAGATCTTTTCCTTTACCAAACTGTCAAATCAACCTAAAGTATGAAAAGCTATTTTAATTATTGAAAACAACCTAAGTAGCAAAGCAAGATCTTAACCTAAATAACAGAATTTATTCTAAGAATGTAGTAAAGACACATAAAAGTACACAAAGGATGTACTAGCACTTGGGTTGGGCCCAACCCCAAGAGCTATAGCCTCCTAAGAAATCTCAGAGCTAGTACAAAGTGAAATTTATCTCCATTACTCAAAAAATAATCATGTCACAAAACTGTTTACAGCAAAAGCTCGAAGATGACCTGAAATGCAGAGCTGCACTAAAGTGTGAAAAACAACTGTTCAATGGATAAACTACTAAGGCTTGAAGCCTTCCTACTTATGCATGACGAGGAATCCCAACAACCCTCCTTAACTTTAGGAGCTTGGCTACTCAAAATTGCAGTTAATCAGCCACTTCACAAAATCTGCTCGGCTACCCCTTGAAATCATCTTTGGTGGGCTGTTGAACTCCAAGTTGATGGTGGAGAACTCAAGGAAGGGGTCATTTAGTGCTGGAGACACCCTTCCTATGAATGCTCAGCCTTGTTCCTTCATATTTGGCTATCAACTTGCTCATAAATTCTTGACCTTGGTCCAAAAGATGTCCAACAATCTGCAATAAGCATGTATTAGACTTTTTGGTCAAGTGACTATTCTCATTCCTTCAATTAACATGAATATATTCAAAAGAATGCATAGAACTATGAGGAATGGTGGATTAATTGAGAATAATAGGCAAAATGAGCCCAATAAGTTACCCATTTTTGGGGCTCACCATCACCCCCTACTGAATGTGTTCCTCATCCTCTGAGCAACTAATTCATCTCATCATCTTTGATTGATTTGACTACCTCTCTGACATCCCATGCATCCGAGGTGATGTCCTTTTCTTGGTCATGAAACCCTACTTTTATGTCTACCTCCTCCCACTTCTTGTGTTCTTCTTCTTCTTTGACCCCTTGCAGCAGTCCCAAAAGCAATGGAGGATTGAACTTTAGGCTAATCTAGATAGCCTTCAGATTTTGCATTAACAACTTGTAGAGGGGTACTCTGGCCAAAGCCTCTTGCATCCTTGTTGGGGAGTGGTACTCCCTTATTTTCAGACTGTGGGACAATGCATTCCATCTCCTGGTGCAAGCATGGATGCAGTTATCACCCAACAGTCTTTCCATGTCCTCAAAGTGAGCGATGGTCTGAGCTTGTCTTTCAATGTAGTCTAGGAGAACCTAAGGGTTGTTGGCTAAGTGTTGATGGGCATACACTAAAGCTGAGGGATCTTCTGGTTCTGCTCTAATCATGAGTGGCTCACTCAGCTCCCTATCCATAACTTCCCGAATTTCTACTACCCTCTTTTCCTCATGGTTTAACCAAGAGGCCATGGACATTAGTTGCACATCCCCCAATGCTGCATTGGGATCCCATAGGTTCATGTTTGGAAGTGCCAAGTTGTGTAAATAGAATTCTGCTAACTTGGCCTTATCTTCAGCTAAGCTACTGTCACACAAATACATGAACTGATTGTAGTTCTGGAACGGAATGGTGCCCCTTTGGGCTAGTATGTTAATTTGAAATTGCAACCATTGATCCTTAATATATAATGCATATGACTTCACAGGTTGCCTACATTATAAGGCTTCTACTGCCCAGCTGGCCATGTAGGCCATTTGGGCTTCTTTCTCTTGCACCTGTCATTTCAAAGCCTGTATTTCTTCTACTGCCTATGACTCCTTTTCTTGTAGCAGTTTTGTCTGCATCTCAACATCAGTTGGCAAATTTTCTTCTCTCTACTGTTCCTCGGTTGTTTCCCTATCTGTTGGAGGTCCTTCTTGCTACTGTTGCACTCCCACAATGGATGGCTTATCTTCCTTATGACCTTCCTGTAGCTACAACTACTTCCTCGGTAGCTCATTCTCTTCCTGTAATTTGGCTCTTTGATTGCTTTCCATGTGCCTCACCATGGCCAACTCTTTCCTTGATTCCTTTAGCTGTTCCTCCAGGTTGCCTATGTTCGCAACACCCTTGGATTTGGCAATCCTCATCCAAGTGTGAGTCCTAACCTGCTCTTGTTCCAATGCAAAGAAGAGTGGTATAAGAAACTTATATGGGATGATCTTACCTTCTAACATGTTGTAATATGAGCCCAAGCTAGGCTGAGGGCTTGGCTCCAGTGTTTCTTTAGTATTTTCTTCTCCCTGTGTTTGTTTGGCTACCTTCTCCTCCAATTTCTCGGTTTCTTTTAACTTCACCAGAGTTTCCTGTAGAGACGTTTCAGCTTCCTGTAGAGCTTTTTTGAGTCCATCATCCTAATTCTTTCTTTCTAGGTTGAGGTTTTTTGGCTTTCTCTTTCACAGGTGATAGATATCTTTGAAGGAGACTCTTCTTTTGGTTTAGTGGTTGTGTCCTCAATGACAATTGGCTCCTTTGATTGTGGCTGGGGTTTGCCCACTTTGATCTGTGTGCTCCCCTTGGCTTTAAAGTACATGGAGGTTTGCCTCTTCCTCTTTCCTTTTTGTTTTGCAGGTGTGCTTAATGTAGCAAGCACAACTGCTGCCTCCCTTACCAACATTTTTGGGGATTTCTCTTCCTGCTGGTCTTTTTCTTCGCTTCCTATAAAAATATCTATGTTCACTATTTCTGTTTGTGAGACTAATATCTTAGGGTGTGCCTTTTCCTTTTCTTTCTGGGTGCCTGCCTTAGCTATGGCAGCCTTCATTTGGGCATTTTTGGCCTTTTCCTTTCTACTCTGTATCCTCTTTTCCCTTGCTATTTTTGCCGTTGTTTCTTCCTCTGTTTTAGGCTTAGTAATCTTGCTAATTTCTTTTGTTCTTCTTGTGCTTCCTCTATTCTGCCTTCTGCTTGGATGCCCTGTGTGCCCTCATCATTGTTTTTCTCCATTTCCTCAGTTTTCTTCCCCTCCTCACTGTTGGATGGAGTGATGTTTTCAGCCAAATTTCTAATGTTATCATTTCTGGACATGTTTATGAATATTTTCCAAGATATGGGGACAATGTAGGTGTGTAAATCATCTTTCACCAACAATTTGATGAGCCCGTGGTGGGCTAACTGGTCTGGGATCCCTTCATTTAGCTTTGTACCACATTCAATTAGGGATTGAAGAAGGAAATATGGGAGGCTTAGTTTCTTGGCTAGAGGTAAGTCAATCACGTGCCTTAATTCACATAACAACCTAAAATGGTATCCATAGATGATGCTAAACCTCCCTTCCCGTGTGATGTACTTCATAATTTGATAACTAACTTCACTCCAGAGAGGAGGTAGGCTTGTCCTTCTAACTCCATTTTTGTCCTCTACAGGATGATCCTCGGACAAGAAAAATGTTTTCTTAGAAATCTGGCCCAATGATCTCTCTTCCTTGCTCCAAGGGAGCCCCAATGGTAGACCAATAATTCTATTGATGAGCTTAGGGGTGATTTCTAAGGTCAAAACCCTATAACTAACTGTGGCATGTGTCTTTGAATGTGATCTCAGGGATATTAAAAAATCTTCGGTTATCTCCTCATCATGACCCTGAATTTTGTCAAAGAAGGATATCCAATTTACTTAGGTGAAAAGGTCCACCACCTCAGGGTGCTCGTATAGCTTGCTAGAGTCTGAGGGCTCTTTCCTTATGAATCCCCCTGGCATGGTGTTGAGTGTTCTTCTTATGTATTAATCAGAAAATAAGATGCTCAAGAAAATAACAGTCAATCACTGAAATAGAGGATAGCTGAACAAGGTGTCCGCTGAACTCAGGAAGGAGTTTCTCATGTGTTCCTTAGAACCCCAAATAGCAATAACTCCCTTGTTTCTATCACCCAGAATTCAACTGTCTGTCTATTGAAAGGAGATTTTTTTTTTGTAGAACAGAGCATAAGGACACAGATTCTCTTCTCAGCACATAGATAGATATGTAAATTTAGTTTTTCATACACACAAGGTGGCCTCTACTGTAGCATGTATCTTCCTTGAGAATTTTAAAAATGATGAGGAGATTTCGAAGTGCAGAGAAAGAACTTAGGTAAATACAGTGAAATATGTAGGCAATCTTTCATGGTTTGTTCAATACACAGGTAGACTTTTATTTTTCAAACTGATGTCATTCAATTCACCACCTTGCACAAAAAAATCATGCATAGAGAAGTTCTCTCAGGCCTACCTCATTTGGAGCTTGAAATTCAACGAAAAATCTGGGTTTCCCTTCTGCCGAGCGGTTCTCTAAATTTCCTATAGAACCCTTCTTGTGGAAGGCTCTCGGTTCCTGTAGAATGGAATTGTGCTTCCAATAGAGCCCGATAAGTGGGAGATTTTTGAAAATAGGCTGAAAATATGGTGGAGGACGACTGGTTAACTATGTTTGGAAGTGGTGGATACGTACTCCAATTGAGAACGTCGTGAATGTAGAATGAACAAAGGGTGGTGCATGTTTCGACTAAGCATCTTTTAACTGCGGCATGATTCGTGGTGAGGGGATGAGATGGCCAGACCGGATCATTGATTCGACGTCACAACCATAATGTTTCTACGTGTTTCTAACCACTATCACCTCTGCTCTCCCATTATCTGCCGCCACCACTACCAGTCCCGACGATTTCTCTCTGAATGGACACTCCACACGTGCTGGCTACACATCTAATTGGCAATTTTGAATGTAACTGGGCTCATTTGGATTTCACGAGGATATGTAACTAGTAGAGGGTGGCCAGTTGACTGGCCACTGATTTCACCCAATCCGAACCATTCCCATAGTCATGCAGCTTTTAAAATATGATTTATGCAATTGAAGAACGAGTTTAGGCACTTACCTGCATGGTCACGGCCGTGTTATGTAGATTTCAGGTTTTGGAACCCATTCCTTCGTTTGCTGTTGCTACATGCATACTGCATGCTTCGCCTCTGCTGCTGTTGATGTTCTTGCATTCAAGAAGAGCTCCATGCATGTCTCTTCTACCATACTTTGTTGTCCCTATCTCTGGAGTATGTCTTTCAGTGGGATCAGCTGCTACAAGATTCCTATAGGATGTCTTGTAGTTGCTTCTCCTCCTGGAATGCAAGCTAGAATGAGTAGGGTATCCTGCTAACGAGGGTCTCAGTGGATGAGGAATCTAGATGGAGGGTAATAGGTATGGTGAGTGAAAAACTACTGCTTGATTTGTCATTAAGGAGGTTTTGCTGGCAGTATGAAGAAAACAAGATTTCTGTGTGTGACTGTGTAGGAACATAAAAAAATGAGTGCAATGGAGGTGTCCAAAGATGGAAAAAGGTGACATATGGTGATGGATGGAAGCAGGGATGTTTACAGGCCTCATGGATAGATTTCCAACCTTCAGGTCCTCTTCGGAGATCAATTTTGGCTTGTTTGCAGGCTCTACAGGATCTTTCTGTAGAAGACACAGAACTTCCTGTAGAAGACACAAAACTTCCGGTAGAAGATAGAGAACTTCCCCTAGAAGGTGAAATCTTAGTCCGAATGAGACCAAATCTTAGGAAAGGGTAGTGGTCATGGAGGAATGGATTGCGAGGGATGCTTGCAGCCTGGTGCTGACCTCTGTCTTTGTCTTGTTCGATCCTCCTAACCTGTAATGTCCTTCCTGCAACTTGCAATTATTCAACAGAAAATAGGTTTAGTTTTCTTTTTCTCTTTTCTTCTTTCTTTTTTCTCTTTTTTCTTTTCTTTTTTTGTTTGTTTTGAAAGAGCTGGGGCGCCTCTAGGAGATTTTCACCCTCACTGTCTACTCTAGGCGCCTCCAAGAGGTTTTCACCCAAGGATCTTTTATTTTTTTATATTTTTTTTTCAAGGTGTGGGTGGAGTGGAGGCAGGGGCCTGCTCCACTACCAATACTGATTTATCCAGAGTTTCAATGAACTCCTGCTTAGAAAGGGGCTTCTTGTAGATTTTCAATCGATGCCCATTGATGAGCATGGGGATGGCTTCTTCATCAATGGTCCTGATAAGGACTGAACCATTGTCGTTGCATCTCTCCACTATATATGGTCCCAACCATCTTGTCCTCAGCTTCCCTTTGAAATCCTTGTATCTTGAATCATATAACAACGCCCAATCTCCTGGCTGGAATTGCTTTTCTTTAAGGTACCAGTCATGCCATATCTTCCTCTAAAGTTGGACCACCTCTGAGTGGAGAAGGGCCTGGATTCTCTGTTTATCTAGTCCATTCAACTGAAGTAATATTTCTTGTTGTGCATGGCTGAGATCTAGGTCCAACTGAGCTACCAACTTCAATGTGTTATATTCAAATTCGATGGATAGCAAAGCCTTCTTCCTGTAGACTAGCTCATAAGGTGTGAAACCTGTTGTAGTTTTACAAGTAGTGTTCTAGGCCCAGGTGGCCTCGACCAAGCGATCTGCCCAATATTTTCTGCCGCTACTCACCACTTTAGTCAAAATCTCTTCCAAAGCTCTACTAGTGGCTTCAACCTGTCCATTTGCTTGTGGATGATAAGGGGTGGAAGTTTTATGCTTAATCCTGTGATGAGTGAGCAGGTCTTCAATCAGGTTAGAAGTAAACTGACTTCCTTGATTTGTCACTAACTCTCTTGGGTAGCCAAACTTGTAGAAGATATTCTCCCTCAAAAACTCAACCACTTTTTCTTTTGTTACTGCCTTGATTTCCTTTGCTTCTACCCACTTTGTCAGGTAGTCTGTGCACACAATGATGTAAGACTTTTGGTTTGAAGGAGGGTTTATAGGACCCACAAAGTCCATGCCCCACTTCTCAAATGGCTTGAAAGTCACTTGAGGTTGGAGGGGCATTTCATCCCTGGGAGTTAGCTTTCCCATCCTTTGACATCAGTCACATCGGCTGATGTATCTCTTGACATCTTGATGAAGAGTGGACCAATAGTAGCCTGCCTGTAGAACTTTGAAAGCGGGTCTTTTTGCTGCAAAGTGGTCTCCATAGGGCCCATCATGACAAGTGAGGAGGATGTCAAAAACTTCCTCCTCCCTGACACAACGCCTCAAAATCTGATCTGGGCCAAGTTTAAACAGGTTACCCCCAATCAATGTGAATGGGGCGCTTTTCCTCACGATCTTGCTCTTCTCTTTTGAGGATAGGTGTGCTGGAAACTATGCTGAAACCAAGTAGTTTGCTATATCAACAAACCATGGAGAGAGTACTGAAACAACAAATAGGTGTTCATCTGGCATTTGATCGTTCACCACCCCTTCTTCACCTGGAGACAAATCTAGTCTAGACAGAAAATCAGCAACGACATTTTCCTTTCCTGGCTTATCAACAATGGTTAGGTCAAATTGCTGCAATAAAAGTAACCATCTAATGATACCAGCATTTACATTATGTTTATTCATTAAATAACTAATTTCAGCATGATCAGTGTGTACGAATTTTTGATAACCAGTGATGTAGTGTCTGAACTTGTTTAGGGAATGGACTAGAGCTAGGAGCTCTTTCTCGATCACGGTATAGTTTAACTCTGCCTTGGACAGGGTTTTTCTGACAAAATATATGGCATATGGTAGCTTATCTTCAACTTGTCCTAAGGTTGCTCCTATGGCTTTGTTCAAGACATTTGTGTGAATGTGGAAAAGGAGGGCCCAGTTTGGACCTCTCAAGATTGGGGCAATTACCAGCTTACCTTTCAACGCATCCAGAGCCTCTTGACAATTGTTAGTCCATATGAACTCTACATCCTTCCCCAAAAAACCAAATAATGGAGAGGCTAGCTTACTGAAATCTTTATTGAATCTTCTATAGTATCCTGCTAATTAATATATATATCCGAAATATCTAGACCCTAGGAGTCCTGTAGTTGATGTCCACATCAATGGCACCATAATCCCCCACACCCTGATTGATCTAGTGGTTGCCATTAATGTGATGACCAGGGACACTATGCTCAAACTCAACCTTCAGAATTCCCTAAGAAAGACCTCGACAATACTGCAATTAGCAGACCACTCCACCGTGACCCCCGAAGGGATTATGGAAGATGTCATGGTCTCTGTTGATTCTTGGGAGTACCCTGCAGACTTCTTGGTCCTTCAGCCAAAGGAAAAACTCACAGGATACCCCCTCATTCTGGGAAGGCCTTGGTTAGCTACTGCAGATGCTTACATCAGTTGTCGAGCTAGGATCATGACCATCAAGAATGGGCCTATGTCCAAACAACTCGTCCTATATCCTCTGGCCCAACCTCTGCTAGAGCATGATTTACCTCTCTGGTTGGACGAGGAGGATGAGGATGAAGTCTACTCTACTCCAGTGTGCAAAGTGGAAGCCACCAGGTGAGGTCCTCAAACCAAGGATGACCTTATTGAGAATTTGATTTAGAATCCACCTCCCAGCATGCTACCATTAGAAGAGTTGGAAGAGGACACCCAAGCCAGTGCTTTAGTGGATCTCTATGTGGCTGATCCAACCTCCCCCGAGGAATGTGGAATTTAGCCCTGAAAGAATTCCACATTCCTAACTCCGGGGGAGGTTGGATCAGCCACATAGAGATCCACTAAAGCACTGGCTTGGGTGTCCTCTTCCAACTCTTCTAATGGTAGCATGCTGGGAGGTGGATTCTAAATCAAATTCTCAATAAGGTCATCCTTGGTTTGAGGACCTCACCTGGTGGCTTCCACTTTGCACACTGGAGTAGAGTAGACTTCATCCTCATCCTCCTCGTCCAACCAGAGAGGTAAATCATGCTCTAGCAGAGGTTGGGCCAGAGGATATAGGACGAGTTGTTTGGACATAGGCCCATTCTTGATGGTCATGCTCCTAGCTCGACAACTGATGTAAGCATCTGCAGTAGCTAACCAAGGCCTTCCCAGAATGAGGGGGTATCCTGTGAGTTTTTCCTTTGGCTGAAGGACCAAGAAGTCTGCAGGGTACTCCCAAGAATCAACAGAGACCATGACATCTTCCATAATCCCTTCGGGGGTCACGGTGGAGTGGTCTGCTAATTGCAGTATTGTTGAGGTCTTTCTTAGGGAACTCTGAAGGTTGAGTTTGAGCATAGTGTCCCTGGTCATCGCATTAATGGCAACCACTAGATCAATCAGGGTGTGGGGGATTATGGTGCCATTGATGTGGACATCAACTACAGGACTCCTAGGGTCTAGATATTTTGGATATATTACTTGTCCCAACATTAGGTTGGATAGTTGTCCTATGACATTGATAGTTGGGGCATCTCTCTTGCACCTGCCTGGGTGCCTGAAACACTTCTCTTTAATCAATTTGTTGTAGATTAGTACATCTTTTATGGCCTAGAGAAGTGGTATTTTCACACATAACTGTTTAAGCTCGCCCAGAAGTTCAGTCTCTTCTGGGTTTGGTTGTGTGGTTCGAGTTAGTCTCTCAGGAAAGGGTGGAATGGCTTCGGGTTCACTTTCCTATTTCACTTCCTCATCCTCCTTAGGAGGAGGTTGGCTATCTAGGAGGCCCTTCCCAGATCGTAGGTTGATCTCCTGAATCTCCACAACATAGGTATGGCATGTTGTCTCTCCAGTATATACCTGTTGGGCCTGTCTGTTATTAGGGTTCGGGTTCGGTTGGGTAGGCATCTGGGGTTGTCTCAGAGGAGCAAGAGGTAATGGTTGTGGTTGAGTAGGTGGTGGAGGAAAAATGGTGGGAGGAGAGTTGTATTGGGGCCTCCACCCCTGTTGAGGTGCATTCCACTGAGGTTGGGACTGAACATGAGAATGAAACGAATGAGCAGCAGGTTGAGTATGGTATTGAGATGGATATGACCAAGGAGGGGGTGCAGACCAAGAAGGATGAGTAGGGGGACCCCAAGAAGGTACGTGAGTGGATTGGTTAGGGTTGTAACAAGTCTGGGATGTCCCTTGCATCCCCTGTTGGTAAGGTATGGATCCATGTGGCCTCCTTTGGTATAGGAAGTAGAGTGGTTCAGTGGCTCCTTCAACCCCTTGGTACATAGCTTTAAGTCCGGGTAAGGTTGGGCACTGGTTTGTAGGGTGGTCTTCTTCACAAACGAAACATACCTCTACTGAGTTCAATGGACACTCATTTCGAGGATGTTTCCTTGTACATCTGGGACAAAAGATGGCCAAAGCCCTCTCAGCTTCCTCTTTCTTCTGTTGGATTCAGAAAGTATCTAGTTGCATGGCAATGGCCTGTCTCATCTCACTTTTAAGGTCTTCCATCTGATTTGCAAACTCATGTTTGGAGAAGGTGGCGCTCGCTAAAAGTTGATTCCCCCTACCTATTTTCTAGGCTACCCTAGAATGGTTTCTAAACATAGTCTTTGTGTCATCATAAGGTAGTTGGTAGATGTCTCCTCCAGCCAGCAAATGGAGGGTATCTAGAAGGTCTTCAGGGATTCCTCGGAGTAGAACTAGCTTCAGAGATTCGGGGTCAAGTGTGCAATTGGCCCTTTTATAACTGAGTTTGAACCTTTCTTCATAATCTTCTAAAGATTCATCACTTCCCATGGTCATCCGAAAGATTTCTTCCTTCGTTTCCTTTGACCTACAGTAATCTTGGTATTTGTTGTTAAAGGCTTGCTGCATCTAAGCCCAAGTTGTGATATTGTTTCCAGGTAACCCCATGAACCAGCGCAATGCTACATCTTTGAGGGTAGAGGGAAAGAGTTTCAACTTTTGCTCGTCTTCTTCATAGTCATAGGTTCGACAAAGGACAACAAACTCAAACAAGAAGGCATCAGGGTCTTCAGTGGTCAATCCATGGAAGTGAGGTAAGGTTGAGGGACTTATGTTTTTCATTTTTGTGTCCCCATTGGTCTCTCAGATGGGAAAGGCACCTTCTATTCTCTCCTCATCACCTATGTCATTCTTGTGTTCGGCCATGGTCTCAGGAGGAATGTTTTCTTGCTCTTCTTCTGTTAGAGGATCTTCATGTATCTCTGGAGGTTCACTTCCACCAAAGAAGAGAGAAGGGTGACTTAGTGATGTGGTGGGGGTGTTGGGTAAGAATTTTCTTGAATTGTTTCTGTTCATACGAGGCATGAAATGAATTTTTTTTCATTGATTTTTGTGTTTTTCTCTACTTGTACCTGCAAAATTGAAAGTGATAGAACAAAAAATTGCAACTAACTAAAGTAAACTTTGTTGGAATGAAAATTGTAGAATAGAAATGAAAGCAGGAAATGAGTAATCTATGCTGCTGAAATGAAATGCTAAGCTACGATTGCGGAATTGAAATTGTAGAATTGAAATGCTAATCTATGCTTGCAGAATTGAAATGCTAGTCTAGGAAAGTAGGAAATGCCTAATCTACTTTTGCGGAAATGAAATTGCAGAATGGAAATGAAACAACTACTCTACTCTTGCTGAAATAAACTACTTAGCAGAAGGATACAGTAGAAAATAGAAGAAAAGCAGCAATCACAAATACTCTGACGCTTCCCAACAACGGTGCCACAAAGATGGTGGCCTCGAGTATTGCAGCAATGATGCTGCAACTCCTGGGACTTCCTTCTTTCCTTTTATCAACCCGGTTGTTTGTAACAAACTTGGAAGCGATGGGGCTATATGCACAAGTACTAGCTCTTGACGTAGGCTGTCACTTGATCAGCTAGCACAAGTCCGCTAGGAGCTTAAGCCAACTTCTACGAGTTCTTAGAAGAAGCATTTAACTGTGATGGATGAAAGCTAACTCAAAGGAGGCTAGTCTACCTGCAGAAAGAAGCTGAAAGCTGAAAAGAAACGCAAACCCTAGCAAACCCCAGTTTTACCGACTAACCCTACTAGTGCAAGAAAAGAGATGAAAGCAGTGGGAATGGATGCCATTGACTCTTGGAATGGTAAAATACATGTGACTAAGCTACTTCTAAAGTAAAATCTTGAAAAAGCATCTTTTTTTATTTTTGAGTAATTTTGTAGAATTATTATGCATGTGTTTTAGCGATTTTTGACTGTGCAGAGGTTGATTGGCGAAAGGAAATGGAGTAGGAACTTGCAGGAGGTTGGGAAAGTGAGAAGAGGGCCTAAGGGGTCCCTAACACCCTTCCAAAGAGTTTCACAGTGATCAGATCTCGAAAAACTGCTCACGCGAACTTCTACAGGTTGTTTGCAAGGTTCTACAAGATGTTCTACAGGAAGAGCCGAAAGAGGATTTTGGAGGGTTGATGGTGAAAAAATGGTGGGAAAGTGGAAATGAAGGTTGGATGAGGATGTGAAGGGGTCTAGGACCTGGTGAATGAAGCTAAGGAGTGATTAAGGTGGCTGGATTTGTTCAAGGATGGAGGGAGCAATGCTGCACAAGGATGTAGAAATTAGGGCAAATTGGAAAAGTGTGGCAAATGAAGGGAAGGAATCTTGGATTAGGGGTTGGAGCAGGTTGTATGATGGAGGAAGGATAGGCATGGATGTATTATAGGTGCTCTACAAAATGTTTTCCAAAACTGATCGAACAAAGACTAGAAAAACCAGAGATATATCTACTTTGACCTAATTTGACCTAAAAACCAGAAACGTGATGAACAAAATTTTATAGACAGGAAATCATGCAAGATAACTATGGAAACTAAGAAATAATAGATATAAAAATGCAAGTACAACTGGTATCAACTTTTCCAGCTAGAAATGTAACACTAGAAATTGCATGGAAAGGCAAAAACAATGTTTTGTGGTAGCAAGTATGCCTTGGTCTCAGCTCATGGTCCCAAGGAGGAAGAGATGGGATCAAGGAATGCTTGATGGCATTTTTGCAGTTCTTTTCCTTTACCAAACTTTCAATCAACCTGAAGTATGAAAAGCTATTTTAATCATTGAAAACAACCTAAGTAGCAAAGCAAGATCTTAACCTAAATAACAGAATTTATTCCAAGAATGCAGCAAAGACACATAAAAGTACACAAAGGAGGTACTGGCACTTGGGTTGGGCCCAACCCCAAGAGATATAGCCTCCTAAGAAAGCTCAGAGCTGGTAAAAAGTGAAATTTATCTCCATTACTCAAAAATTAATCATGTCACAAAATTGTTTACAGCAAAAGCTCGAAGATGAGTTGAAATGTAGAGCTACACTAAAGTGTGAAAAACAATTGTTCAATGGCTAAAATACTAAGCCTTGAAGCCTTCCTACTTGTTGGCATTATGGCACAGGTTTGGAGCTATGGCACAGGTGTTGTCCTTGATGGCAACCGTCTTTGATAACAGATCTCAGTTCAGGCACTCAGAAAGTAGAAAAAGACATATACGCAGGTTCATCTAGACGAAGGCGCGTATACACGTGGGTTATACATTACAAAAGCGCGTATATGTTGGTGATCATTCTTTTGGTCCATGGCAGTTAGATCTTGGAACTTGAACCTATGTTTTGGACCATGGCATCTCATCAATTGTGTCGATCCCTAGTTTTGGGTTCATGGTATTGAAATGTTATGGTTTTGGACCATGGTATTGGGGAAGGCCTAGGACTATAAAAGAGGAAGGTGATCTTGTGACAATCACCATCTAGATTATTATTGAAGATATGAAAAAGTGCTAGAGCTGGTATATTGGATGGTGACCTAGATCTAGATCTGAAGGAAGGAGGAACCTTAGCACAAAAGGAAGGATAAGGTCTATTCATGGGTCATAATCTTTAAGCCTAAATGATAGTATCTCTATATGATTTTGATCTGCTTGATGTGGCGCTTATCTGATCTATAAGTTTGATAATCTGGGTTAATTAGTGATTGAATATCTGGAAGAGTGTGTTATAGATCTATACGCAGGTTCAGTAAAGCGAAGGCGCGTATAAACGCAGTTTAGGGGACGTAAAAGCGCGTATACGCAGGTTGTTCCATACGCAGATGCGTATGTACACAAGTTACAGACTGTTGAAATTGCGTATATGCACTAAGCTGTGATCTAGCTGTTTCTGCTTATTGCTGCTGTGTTTTGGGTTCTGTTTCTGCTATTTCTGGTACAGTGTTCTGTGTACAACAGTTAGAGAAGTATCTACTTGTTTCAGATCTAGTTGGTGAAAAGGAGATTAGTTGATTCTTGATGATTGTTTGATGTTCATGGATCCAGTCTGAAAATTGATGAAACGTGGTCCCTGGAAGAAAGAGAAGGTTGTAGCCTTCTGTAGGCCAGCACCTACGTACTAGTATCTTGGCTAGTACAAGAGCTGAGGGGGTTGTAGCTCCCTTCCAGGAGAGCTGGAAAAAGAGAGAGAGTTGTAGCTCTCTGCAGGTTGCAGCCTGCGTACTGGTAAAGGACTGCACCAGTACATTGTAAATAGAAGTTTCTAATTTAAAGAAAGATAGAGACGAATTGCAGCAGGTGGTTTTCACCCACATTGGGTTTCCACCTTATATTTGGTGTTCTTGTGTGTGATTGTCCTTCTGCTCTATTTTACTGTCTCTAGTTATTGGTTATTTGATGCTGCATCTTA
>APFE031738932.1:0-17340 GCA_000404065.3 Pinus taeda
CGAAGAGGATATTCCCATTACTCCTCCTAGTGTTTCAGTCCCAATGTCTTCTTCTGACATGGATGACACATCCCCCATCACAAGTGAAGGACCCATTGCAAGGAGCAGTGAAATTCCTATCCCAGTGGAAACTCCACCCTTTAGTGTCACCCCTCTTGGTGTCACATTTCCCTTACGCTATAGGGCTTTGAGGGATGTTATTGGTTCCAGGACCTCCTTTACAGGTTCTATGTGGTCTAATACCATCACTCCGACTATGGAGTATTTTATTCCTCAAATTCATAATGCGTCTGTCACTACAGTCCTGACTATTCCAACTGTCTGTGTGGTTTCTTCAACATCTGTTGTTGGTGCTGTCACTGCATCCTTAGTCGTGACCACTGTTGCTAGAACTTCCCCTGGATCAGCGAATAGTGGCCCATCGGTATCCACATCCAGAGTTGTTGATTCTACACGTAATGCCCCACCTTCTTCTGGTTTCATTCTAGCAGGGGGGCATACGATCAAGATTGGCAAGCCTTTCAGAATCCGAGCACGCAAGGCCCGTTTCATTATTACGATGCTCAAGGAGCTCACCTTTATCACCACGGGCCTTTTCCATCTCAGTCTGCAGTTGAGGTCTTAGTCCTGTTAGATGTTGCCTGGGGTACCACTGGTTACGATGGTGGCCAAGTACCCCCAACGAATTTCCAAGGACCACCTTATCAAGGTCAGTTGTCTTACACGTAGCCCTCCTATGGGTAGTGGTATTATGGACAATCTTATCCAGGGAAACCTGGAGGCCCACAAGGACAACCCTTCCAGGGACAACCTTCGGCTTATGGTGGTTCATATTTTACTTATCTCGGGCAACCCTCTGGAAATCCAAGACAACCTTATATGGAACAAGAACAACCTGTGGTCCAGCGGGATACCCTTCAGGGTAGGGTGGTCAGCCTTACGTATAGCAAGGCTAGCCCACTATCCAGTCTGGTCAACCATATGGGAAAGTTGGTCAACCTCAAATCCAATCAGGTCAACCAACTGTCCTGCCTGCCCAGCCATCCGACCCATCAGGACAACCCTCAATTGTGCAAGGACAACCCAGTACACAACAGGCTCAACATTCTGGGCAAATGGGCCAATTTCAATCTCAACTAGGTCAACCTTCTCACCATATGGCTCAGCCCCAATCCTCTCAAGGACATCTTTCTGTGCCTGCTCAACCGGGCACAGAAATGGTTGTTGCTTCTCAAGCTCCACTCGGTTTTCAGCCCCAGTCTGGGCTCCAGACCCCAGTTGGTCTTCAAATGCAGGTTGGATCTCAATCTAAACCTCCTTCATAATCCATATTGGGCACCTGTCCCAACTAAGATTCCTGGTGATTGTCCTAAATTCGATGGAAAAGCTGGAGAAGACCCCCAAGCCCACATTATGACTCATTAATGGTGTTCATCAAATTCATGGCTTGATGATTCAATCCGGCTCCACTTTTTTCAAAGGACCCTCACTGGCTCTGCTGCTAAGTAGTATATTGAGCTAGCTCACGGATCTTCTCAGGATTTTAACTCGTTGGCAATGGCATTTTTAACTCATTTTCAGTTGCTGATTCGGTATGAGATGGGCACACATATCCTCAGACCCTTAAACAAACAATGGATATGCACATCTCCAATCATATCCATGAGTGGAGGCGGCATCGTTGTTTGATTAAGTTTTGGATTCTCGATCAGCTTCTGACCGATTGGTTTACGACCTCATTTGTCCCTCTGATCACACGGGGCATCGCTATGGGGTCATGTGTAACTAAAGAGCAGGCTATTGCACGTGCTCAGTACCTTGACTTGGTTTACTCCTAGTCTAGTATGCTATATGATTATTTTCATGATGCCTCGAGGCTCAGAACTTCCAAAGCTCCACCAAAACCATCTGTTGACAGTGTCATTGGTTCTGTCAATCCGTCCTCTAAGAAATATTTCACGAACCCTGGGAAGGAAAAGTCGAATGCTTCAAATGAAAATACTTCTCAGGACATATCCAATTCTGGTAATACTTCTGAGGTTAACGCCTTTCAGTCCACCATGACGGATAAAGCCTCTTAAGGGAAAAAGAAGGGAAAGGGAAAAAATAAAGCTGATGAACCCAAGCAAGATTCCCCTAAACCTCCACTCGAGGAAGGAACCAAACATGAGCCCAAGTATCCTTGTCTTATCTGTGATGAGGATCACTATACCAAAGATTTCCCAAGGTGGTCTGAAGTTGGTCACTTGTTGAAAGGTGCTCTTGGGACTCCTACGGTGCTGAAAGGACCTTTCCCCTCGCATCAAATGCAAATGGTTGCTGACCCATCCCAATCCTCTTCTCCCTTTGGTTCTCAAGTGTTCATGGTTGGGACGATCCCTGTTCACATTAATACTCAAGCAAAAGAATATCTGTTGCCTACTGGGAAAGAGCCTGAGGTCCCCTCAAGCGCTCCTCTGTCTAGTTCTGGTCCACTCCATATTGAGAGACCTAGCACTGAGACGCCCATCCGACCCCCTCCTAAAGGTGTCCTCAGGAAATCTTCTTACAACCCTAACGCTCATGCTGCTCAGAACTACAGCATCGTTGAGGACTTAGCCTAGGCTCTGTCAGCTATGTCCGCTCTAGAAGTTCTCTAGAGCTGCCCCTCCCAGAGGAAGTCCTTGCTATCGGTGGCGTCGACTGAGCTGACTCAGATTTGATCAGTTTTGATCTCGAAATCCATGTACCGAGACTGCCTCACCAAATTTCCTTCCTTGTCTAGGTCATCATCAACTCTAAAACAATTCATCGTACAGTCATTGATGAAGGCACTTCAACTTGCATCATTTCTGTTGCTTGTTGGAAGGCTATTGGTTCTCCAACATTGAGTCAGTGTCCTACGACCTTGGAAGCCTTTGATGGGAGAGAGTCTCGGCCTTATCGTATACTCCAACGTTTGCCTATTACTTTGGAAGGGAAGACTGTCGAAGTGGAAGTTGAAGTCATTGATGCTAATTTAACTTACAACCTCCTTTTGGGCCGAAGCTGGACATATGCCACGCAAGCCGTGGCTTCATCTCTATTTCATGTCATTCGTTTCCCTCATCAAGGGAAGATTGTCACAGTAAACCAGCTATCTTTCTTCACCTCCTCTTCTGAAGGCAACGTGCCTTTTGTGGAGCATGCCTCCATTCCATTAGAGAGCGTGGGAGTTGGACTCTTTAAAGATCCTACCCTCATTGGTTTCTTTTCGCTCCCACCTCCAAACTTCACTCCTATTATTATGATTTCTATTCGCTCTGATCCCTGGGTTCTGCCCCCCACTGATCAACTAGAATCATGGGGTGATGAGATGTCGTTGAGTCCTGCTGAGCTCAACTAAGTCGAGATTGTTTTTACATTGGCTCCCCCTCCTGAATCTGCTCCTTTGAGCAGCACTCTTGACTCGTACACTCATTCCCCTTGGAGTGGAGACTACACTTCTTTAGATCATTTAAAGGAAATATTTCTTTCTGATGAAGCCAGTATCGAGACCTGTCTCTTGAGGAACCCCTTGGTCCAATCACCACCATCGTTCCTCGTTCCTCCATGCCCACTGGGAAATGCGTGACTGTCTCAAGGGTTTGCTCCTTATCTCCCCTCACAACCCCTTTAGACACCCGTTCAAGTTTATCAAGTGTCCTCTGAAGGGAACATGGGAAACATCACGCAAACCTAGTCGATCGACATCTCCGTTAAACCAGGGATTGTCAAGCATATCCATGTTGTAGTAACTTGTACTCCTGAGGGTATTTAGCTCTATACTGGTATTTTTCGCAAATTTTGTGACGTATTTTCCTGGTCTTATGAAGAAATACCCAACATCGACCCAAGTGTCATGGTGCATGAGATACCTACGTATCTGAGTGCTAAGCCTATGAGACAACGTTTACGCCCTGTGCACCCTCGAAAGGCTGCAGCCATCAAAGCGGAAGTTGAAAAGCTTCTCAAGGCTAGTTTTATCTACCCCATCCCACTCACAGATTGGGTTTCCAATATCGTCCCTATGAATAAAAAGCAGGGCACCATCAGGGTTTGTGTTGATTACCGTGATATTAATCGAGCATGTCCCAAGGATAACTACCCCACACCCTTCATTGACCAGCTCATTAATGAGTGTGGCAGAAGTGAAATGCACTCGTTTATGGACAGTTTTTCTGGTTATAACTAGACTAATATTGTGCCTGCCGATCAGCACAAGACTGCCTTTATCTGCCTGTGGGGCACTTTTTCCTACAAAAAGCTCCCTTTCGGTTTGAAGAACGCCGATGCTACCTTCCAACGCATGATGTCTTTTGCATTCCATGATATTTGACACATTGTGAAACCTTACCTGGATGATCTACCAGCTCATTTAGCTAAACACCAGGACCATCCCACTCATCTTCATGAAATCTTTCTCCACTGTCGAAACTACTGTATTCGGCTCAATCCACATAAGTGTGTCTTCTGTGTAGAATCTGGCAGACTTCTCAGGTTCATCGTCTCCTGAGAGGGCATCCGTCTAGATCCCCTTAAGCTCGAGGCCATTCTGAATCTTCCTCCCCCTGCTTCTTTGCAGCAATTGTAGAGCTTGCAGGGCAAAGAGAATTTTTTACGACGCTTCATTCCGAACTATGCCGAAGTGGCTAAAGATTTCACGTTGTTACTAAAGAGGTAACCCCTTTTCATTGGGATGTCACTGCTCAAGAGTCCTTCGAGCACCTCAAGACTCTCCTTGTTTCTGCTCCATTGTTGCATCCTCGTAATTATCATCACGACTACACTCTGTATCTGGCCACTGCTGATACCCCTATTGGCATGGTTCTCATTCAAGATGATGACAATGACATTGAGCACGTCATTTATTATCTCAGTCGCAATCTATTAGATACGAAATCTCGATACGCTCACGTCAAGAAGCTGTCATTGGTCGCCATCTGTGCCATCCAACATTTCCCCCATTATATCTTATTGCGCACTACGATAGTGGTTTCTGATTGCAACCTGATGACGTACATCCTGTCGTGTCAGCTAATGGGGGGCAAGTACTCGAAGTGGATTATTATCCTCCAAGAGTTCAACTTGGAATTCACTATCGCCAAATCCAAGAAATCCCTTGTCTTTGCTGAGTTACTATGCTCTTTTGCCATCTCTTACCGTGCCCTCTTGGTTATAGGACCATATTCTGGATGAAACCCTGTTCTTAATCAGCACCCTCGATCCCTGGTACGGGGATATCATTGTCTATCTACAGACATCCTATTTTTGTCTTGATGTGTCTAAGGATGCTCCGTGACAGATTCACCATAAATCTCAGCCATATAGCATTATTGGGGACACCCTGTACCGTCTCAGCACCGAATGTTCTCTATCGATGTTTAACACTCGAGGAAGTTGAGCGAGTTTTAAATGACTACCATTCCAGTGCCTGTGGTGGTCACATGTTCAGATATGCTACTGCTCAAAATATCTCTGCGCTGGTTACTTTTGGTCCTCCATCTTTAATGACTGCATTCTTGCCATCCGCTCCTATCACGAGTACCAAATCTACCAGCGGAAGATGCGTGCGCCTCCTGCTCCATTGCACCCTGTTGTTATCGTCGGCCCTTTTACAAAATGGGGCATTGATTATATGACCTGTAGCCCTCGCTCAGCCAAGGGGCAAGGCTATATCATTTTTTCCATTGATTACTTCGCAAACTGGGCCGAGGTGATGCCCACACTATCTGAAGACGGTCACACAACGACGCAGTTTCTGTTTAATCATGTTATCTCTCGGTTCGGAGTCCCTCAGGTTATCGTCACTGATCACGGGAAGCATTTCCGTAATCATATGATGACTGAGCTTACAACCTAGTTAGGCTTGCACCATGATAGCTCGACTCCATACTATCCTCAGGCCAATGGCCAAGTAGAAGCCGTCAACAAGGTTCTAGTTACGATGCATCAACGAACCATTGGCATGCACAAGTCCAACTAGCACTTGATTTTGTTCTCTGCTTTATGGGCCTACCGAACCTCTGTGAAGGATGCCACTGGTTCACTCCCTTCCAATTGGTTTATGGAATGGAGTCTACCCTTCCCATTGAGTGTGAGATCCCTTCTTTAAAATTATTCGTTGAATTACTCCACGACACTACTCTAGTAGAAGAACACCTTCTTTACCTGGAGCGGCTAGACGAGACTCATCGACTAGCCTCTCTAGTTATCGAAGCATAGAAGAAGAGAGTGAAAACTCACTTCGATCATATTGTTCATCCTCGTTCTTTTGTTGAGGGAGATTTGCTTCTGCTCTACAATCAAGCCAATGATAAGCTAGGGGCATGCAAATTCGAGCCCATGTGGCACAGGCCTTATATTGTAAAGCAAGTTTTGTAGAAAGGGGCCTATGAGCTGATTGACTATGAAGGGAATCCTCTGGATAAGCCTCGGAATGGGCTTTACTTGAAAAAATATTATGTGTAAATCCCATGCACTCTGATTTTTACATATGTGTGTTTTAGCAGGTGTGTTGTGTGTGTGCGTGTTTTCATGTTTTGGCTTGGTGTGTCGGCATGATTGCCGCTTATTGTGTCTTTTTGCTTCTTGTGCAGATGTCTGGTGCAACTTACGTTGGTTTCGCCAATGGTGCCTCCCGTAGTACACGCAACCTGTCTTCTGCGGCATGGGTGATCTACGATCCTCATGGTGAACTAGTAGACCTTCAAAGTGTTTGTCTAGGCTATACCACAAACAATGTCACTGAGTATAATGCAGTTATTGAGTTACTGGCTGAGGCAATTAATCTCAGTATTCAAACATTGGTTGTGACCCTGGATTCTCAGCTTGTCATCCACAAGCTCAATGGGTGATATGCCATCAGAGACCATCGGATTTTAAGGTTGTATTTACGTGTTAAATTGTTAGAGATTTTGTTTTACTCCTATCTATCCGGATTTAGCAGTTAACTGATGGCATTGCTTGTATTGCGATTTGTAACGTTTTAAAACACCAATGAGCATACTATAACCCTAATAATATGTGTATATATATTATATATATTATATATATATAGATATATATATATATATATATATATATATAATATATAATATATCTATGTATGTAATATAGTGTAGTATATATATATTATCACGTGGCACACTGAGGTACTCAAATAAATGTAATGTCCAGCAAGGGTCTGTTCTCTCCGTACATATGACACAATGTCTCTAAAAAAATCAATCAACAAAAAGTAAACCTAGGCATCTACTGTGGCGGGATTGTGGCTCCCTATAGCACACCACTGCCTGTGCTACCCACCTCAACAAGCAGTGAATCCTGGGTCTCACCCCTACTATGTGGATCTGCAATGCCATAAAGACCTCCTCAACCCCCATGTAATTGGGGATCCCCACCATCAGACGCTAGAGATTTTTAGACACTGTCTCCATATCGTCCTCTGCCGGAGGAGCTACGACCAGTGCTCCGATGCCCTGTGCATCCCTCCGTGCCTCTGGAGCCAACCCAACGGGTCTCACTGGTCCCACGTCTACAATTACACAGTGATCGTTATTAGGACATATACATGAAAAATTCAAATACATTATAAAAAATATAATGCAAAAAATATGATCAAGTGTCTTACCACCATCATCCCACTGCTCGCCAGCGGGCAACTGCATGTCAGGATCTCTGCTGAAATCCATGCCAGCGTATGGCCAATCCTCGATGAAGATCACCTGGCACTCTAGCCACTCTCGAAATAGTACCCCCCATGAGACTGGTCATCCACCACCTCCTTGTGGCATGACATGTGCCCACCGTGTAGCTCTGGTCTCACATGGTCTGGGTGCATCTAAATCCATGTCCTGTATCTGCAGTGCCAGCACCCGCTCCAGCATGAGCGGGACTGACATGGAGTCATAGCCAAATTGCTTTGTCTCTCCTCGACGACATTTGGTAAGTTGCCTCTTCATGCTTACCGTCACTGTATCTTCCCAGTTAAACATGGTTGGGTTGAGACATTTAAGAGCCATCCGGAGATGGCTCCTCAAAGCCTCATGTTGGGCTTGGGAGCCCACTGCCGGTGTCACCATGAATAGCATAGCACGAAGAATCACATCGTTCACTATCGGGATTGCCACCTTCCCACTCTTTGTCTTCTGTTCCCCGGGACACACTCGAGCTATGATCATCTCTAGTGATTTGTCCCTAGGACGTTGGCCCTCCAAGGTTGGCCTCTCACCCCGACGGGACAACCTGGTCAAAAAATATATGTTTGTGGCATCAAATTCAATATCCCGACCTCGGATGATGAATTTCCCATCTGTGGGATTCCAGGCTTGGATTAGTAGCTCCAGTAAATCAGGCAGTGACCGGAGATGCGGAGTAAGGAAGAATTTGAGAAATCCACATGCTCGCAATGCATTTCAGCACCCCACATCGGTGAAAGCTTGGATATCATTATCATCATGTGTTCGTTCTTGCCAGACAATTCCATTATAGCCTGCATGATAAAAAATTCTATTAGCACCCTTGTTGCAAAGATCTAAACGTATTTTTTATCAAAAAATGGTCGTGCGGCATCATCGCATCTATTTCTAAAATAGACGCGATGATCATGGGTGCTAGTGTTAATTTTTCCTGATCATCGCAGAAGTACATCACTTCTCCACGATGATCGGGGCACGGTCTGTGTGATTTTTTATCGGTCATCGCGGACCCGATAGCTAAACCCGCAATGACCGAGAGCGGAATTCGTTTTGAAAAATCCACCCAAACTCACATACCCCATGGTCAAATGCATCAAAAAAGACATTGAATTAAAGCGTAGGATAAAGTCTATCTACCTAGATGAAGTTTCGAGACGAATGATGGACGAACAGGCCCGAATTAGCTCGCCAATTTTGGTGCTCCAAAACGCTCTACAGTGCATAAACAGTAACAATGGTAAAAAATCAATGGCTTAACCCCCCTTTTATAGTAATTTTTGGAAAGTTAAAAAATTATTTTATGAATATGGGTTTTTCCTTATTTTTTGTCATGTGTTTAAGCTAAAATATGGTTTTTTCTAGCTATGTTGTTCATTTTACATCAAATGGGTTTTACGTGTGGCATGTTTTGTGCAGGTCTACAAGTGATGGAGTTTCATATACACTTGATCCATGAAGTTGTATTTAAGCCCTTTTCCAACTTAAAACATGAAAAGATAGCTGAGTTACTCCTCTTGAGTCGTTAAAAGTAAATAAGAGGCGATTACCTTTAAGCTCTTTTCTGACCGTTTATAAACGAAAAGATTGTCGGTCCTTTGTCGTTTCAGGTTTGTTAATGGTTATGAAACGACGTGATTTCGGTCACTTTTTTACTTTTTCCAGTCGGAGTCACTAATTACGAAAAGTACTCCTTGATTGTAATGGTCGAGCGGTTCTTTCGAGTATCGTTTTATACTTTTTCAGGATCGAGAGACACAACTCTATGAAAAATGACCCCCCTGGAGTTTTCTTTTTCGTGTCTTTTTCAAACTCCCTAAACATGAAAAAGAATCTGAGTTTTGCTTATGTCAGACTCGTTAAACTATGACGACATTGGACTCATCACCATGATTAGACTCGAGATTTTTCTCCCTAGGGATCGTTAAATTATCACTAGGTTGGATTTCATAACAGGTTTATCATCGATTGTCTATGGTAGCAAGTCACTCTTGAACATCGACATTCTGCTTCTTGTCGGGTTGGGATGACCATACATCATCATTTGGCCTTCCATGGGTTTGGGTTATCATTTAGCCTCATTCCATCTGATTCATGTTGTTGTCATCAAGCCTCTGATCCTTTGGTACCTAAATGCACCCTCCAGAGTCGTGTCGCCGATATGTTCAAGAGTATAATCCTTCTGCAGTTTACACCTCTGTTTCCTTCTCTAATACTTTGTTTTACCATATACCACTTGTTCCTTATCTCATGTCATTGATGGGGGAAACATTATGGCCCTCCTACAATGGGTTGTCTCCTGTCGACATCATCTCATTATCCAAGAGATTGATCTAAAGATCCCCTTTGGTACCTTGGAACTTGCATGCCTCAATGGAAGGTTCTTCACACCTGACAGTCAATTCGCATCATTGGTCATCGATCGGGTGATTCCACGAGTGTTCGACTTCAGTTCATTCTTCGCACTTCGTGGATTGTACTAGACAGTACCTTGAGAACCATTGGCATCATTAGTGGTTTCTCTTGCGCTTGTTAATGGTTTACATCATCGACCGGTAATCAATTGATCTTCTATCATGCTCGACCTCAACACATATATTCGCATGTTTGAATTTGTACTATGATCGGTTGGGTTCAAGACACCGAACTTAGATTACACATGTTTGGGCTGCGTGGATTGGTTTGTGATTACATGACTCATTGATGGATGGTTGCGACCATACCTGAGTCTTTATGGATGGCTATGCCCATACCTTTATCATTACCATGGTCTTATTAGCTGGATGGCTGCGTCCATACCACAGACCTGAGTTATACATCTTTTGGATGGCTGTGTCCATGCCTAGACGACATGTACTTCACTATCAGAGATATTGTACTTGCGTGCAGGTTCTTCCAAACAGTGTTCCAGCTCAGTTGTTTTGTAAAGCATTTCACCCCTCCCACTCTCTCGGGCTTCATACTTTAGGGGTCATCTGTTACACAGTAATTTATCACTGCTTTCACTCCTGGTCTTCTCACTATGTCATGTGTCCAAGTCAAACATGTTCATGACAGACAAATGCTCTCCTATGCTGCCAATTGACCCACTTTTCCAAAGTTTACTACCTCATCGCGACTTTTGGCTAAATAAACGCGCTGAAAGGCACTTATGAATTGTCCATGCGTGCTACCAGCATGAAAGTACATCTATTTCCCACGATGGCCCGATTTTATGCACCAGCATGGGGTCTATGTGTTTCCTTCAACGATGATATGAATCGTTACACTGTTCACTTGCGATGTCAGTGTTGAATCTCAGTTATGTTCCCGTGATGATCTAGATTGGGCGAATTGTTCCAATAGTCCGCCTTCTAGATGAATCCATACTTGGTTGTTGGCCTTGTTTATGTCGCCCTTCCCTCTTTGGTGTGGCAGTTTCGTCAATTGTGCTACCTTCCTTGGTGATAAGCTCTCCCTTCCCCCATTCATGGAGACTCCTTATCCTATTTAAACTCTCACCATTGATATGCATTGCTAGTTTTTTGATAGTGGGATAGCTTAACAGTGTTGTTAGTGTTTGTGAGTTTGCTAGATAGCTGGTGTGAGAGTGATAAGTGTGGGATTGTTGATAGTTTGAGGAAGGTTGTGAAGTGACCTTGATCTTGTGTAAAACTTATGAGTGAGAGAGCTCTTGTATGTTGGGAGATCCATCTTCAAAGAGTGAAATCTTGAAGAACATGCTGGCTGGAGTCTTTCTGAGAAGGCTTGTGACGTCAAGAGTTTGGTTGTAAGTTGACTCTTATTTCATTATTAATGCAATAAATGATGTTTTCCTATGTCTTGTATGTAATGTACTTGATAGCTCATGACTTCTTTACTTTGTGAGTAAATATTTCATTGTTGTATCCAGTTACATGCTTCATTGTATTTCCTTTGCTTTGTTTCAGGTTGATCACTTGTTGAGGAGAAGGAAGCGGAAGCTGGAGTAGCACAATGGAACTCCATCGACCACTGGTTGAGGAAGGCCTCCAACTTTAACCATTTAAGGAAAGCTATTTTTGATCTATCCTTGTTTGTGACTATACCCACTCTAGGGCTAGAGGGGTTTCCTTTGTCAGCAGAGGGAACACTTTCTTGCATCACAGAGGTTGTTTTTTGGGTTTGCCTCAAGAATGGCCTCAGTTCGTTTGTAGGGTGGCCGATTTTCATCTTCTCTCCACACCCACTCGGTAGCGCATTAGCGGTAATGTTGGCTATGCTCGTCCCGGGAGGCATATGTGAACAATTCACCTTCTGCTCCAAGTTCTCGGAGTTGTATGGGTTGTTGTGGTGTCGCTCCTTGTGATGGCTAGCCTCTTCATTATTTGGTTGTTTATGGTGTCAGTTTCTTGTGATTGTACTCTTTCTGTGTTGGCATTTTGAATTGAGATACATATATTTAAGAGGGATGTGGAAGGGTTTTGGTTGTAAACTACCTACCCTCCCTCTTGCTTGTTTTTTCCGTCGGGCGATGTGAGGAACTATTCTCCTTATTGTAAATTCAAGGGTTGGCATTCCTTTGAAAGTGCACATCAATCGTGGTTGCATTGGATTTTAGGTTTTGATAGATGTGATGGCCCATATGTTTGATCGAAGGGTTGGCTTTTTCCTTGCATCTTGCGTGCGTGGCAGGCTTTTGGGGTTGGAAATGTTAAGTCACAACGTTTATGGGAATTTTGTTGTTTCAATTGTGTATGTGCTTGTGGTCCAACAACGAGGAGGCTTGCTACGTCGATTGTGGGGGCTATCTGGAAGAAGGATTTCGAGGTGGAATGCTTCGACCTCCCTCATTTGCATGGAGGTGGCCATAGGGGAAAATTATTCATCGTCCAGTTGGTAAATTTGTGGGAAATATCCTAGGTTGCCTGTACGTAGGGTGTGTGGGGTGTAGAGCTACCCGATCCCTCCTCTTGTTTGGATATGTTCTTGTATTTTGTGGCAAGACTCTTGATTTACATTTATTTCCTTCCTTTGCCTTCGCATCGTGGTTGTCATAGGTGGTCAACTGATTGAGATCCACCATTGTTGTTGTCCGGGTGGACTCCTAGGTGGCCTCAGTGCGTGGTGGGGAGGGTCGGGGGGCATTTCTAAGAGAGGTTGTGGGTTTGGTTGGTCTTATTTTATTTCCTTCCATTTCCTTTGCATTGAGGTTGCCACAGGCAATCATGCGATAGAGGTCCATCGTTATTGCTGTTCGGGTGGACTCCTAGGTGGCCTCTGTGCGAGGAGGAGAGGGGAGGGTTGGGGGGCACTTGTTGTTTCAATTGTGTATCCGCTCATGGTACAATGGGGAGGAGGCTTGCTACGTCAATGGTGGGGGCTATCTGGAAGAAGGATTTTGAGGTGGAATGCTTTGACCTCCCTCCTTTGCATGGAGGTTGCTATAGGGGAAAATTGTTCATCGTCCAGTTGGTAAATCTATGGGAAATCTCCTAGGTTGCCTGTACGTAGGGTGCATGGGGTGCGGAGCTACCTGATCCCTCCTCCTGTTTGGATATGTTCTTGTATTGCGTAGCGAGCCTCTTGATTTGCATTTATTTCCTTCCTTTTCCTTCACATCGTGGTTTCCACAGGCAATTGAGTGATTGAGGTCCACTGTTGCTGCTGTCCGGGTGGACTCCTAGGTGGCCTCGGTGCGTGGCGTGGAGGGTCAGGGGAATTTCTAAGAGAGGTTGTGGGCTTGGTTGGCCTTGTTTTATTTCCTTCCATTTCCTTTACATTGAGGCTACCACAGGCGATCATGCGATCGAGGTCCATCGTTGCTGATGTACCAGTGGACTCCTAGCTAGCCTTCGTGCAGGGAGGCGAGGGTTACGAGGCATTTGTTTTTTCAATTTTGTATGCACTCGGGGTCCAATGGGGAGGATGCTTGCTACGTCGATGGTGGGGGCTATCTGGAAGAAGGATTTCGAGGTGGAATGCTTCTACCTCCCTCCTCTACATAGAGGTGGCTGTAGGGGAAAATTATTCGTCATCCAGTCGGTAAAGCTATTGGAAATCTCCTAGGTTGCTTGTACGTAGGGTGCATGGGGTGCGGAGCTGCCTGATCCCTCCTCCTATTTGGATATGTTCTTGTATTGTGTAGTGAGAGTCTTGATTTTCATTTATTTCCTTCCTTTCCCTTTTCATCGAGGTTGTCGCAGGTGGTCGAGTGATCGAGGTCCACCATTGCTACTGTCCGGGTGGACTCCTAGGTGGCCTCGGTGCATGGCATGGAGGGTCGGGGGGCATTTCTAAGAGAGGTTGTGGGCTCAGTTGGTCTTGTTGTTTTATTTCCTTCTGTTTCCTCTGCATTAAGGCTACTACAGGCGATCATGCGATCGAGGTCCATCGTTGCTACTATCCGGGTGGACTACTAGGTGGCCTCCCTGTGGGGAGGGGAGGGTTGGGGTGGCATTTCTAAGGTAGATTATGGGCTTCATTTGTCTTGTATTATTTCCTTCCCTTGCCTTTGTGTCGAGGCTGCCACAGGTGATCATTCGATCGAGGTCCACTATTGCTGCTATGTGGGTGGACTCCTAGGTGGCACCGGTGCGTGGCGGGGAGGTTTGTATGGCCTCTCTATGATGGGATTTGTAGTCGGTAGTCCTCTTTTTATTTCCTTCCTTTTCCTTTGCATCGAGGCTATCGTAGGCGATCGGGAGATCGAGGTCCAACGTTGCTGCTGTTCGAGTGGAATCCTAGGTGGCCTTGGTGCGGAGCGAGGAGGGTTGGGGCTCATTTATAATATAGAGGTTACGTGGTTGGTCATTCTCCATTTGTTTCCCTTTGCATCGAGGCTGTTGCAGGCGATCGGTAGATCAAGTTCCACCGTTACTGCTGTCCAGGTGGACTCCTAAGTGGCCTCGCTACGCGGCGTGGAGGCTTTTGGAGGCATTTCTAAGGGAGTGGGTGAGTGATCACTCGTTTTCTTATTGGTCAAGGTGTGTTTGCAAACTCTGGAGTGGCCTTGGTGTGTTATGGCTCGGAAAGTCTACCCATTTGTTTTCCATGTCCTTGGCATGTTGCATGTGCTTCCTTCTTGGGATGCAAGAGGTGCGAGGCATAAATGTTTTACATGATATTTTGACATCTCTCTGACTTGATGGGTGTTTAGGTTGGCTCATGGTAAGAGAGTGCCTGGAATGCCCTTTGAAGTGGGAGGGTGCTACCTGGTTGATCCTGCCAGTAGTCATATGCTTGACTCAAAGATTAATCCATGCATGTCTAAGTTTGAACTAATTCAGACTGTGAAACTGCGGATGGCTCACTAAATCAGTTATAGTTTTTTTGATGCTACCACACTACTCAGATAACTGTAGTAGTTCTAGAGCTAATACATGCACCAAGTCTCGACTCTTTGGAAGGGATGCATTTTTTATATAAAATGCCAGCGCGAGCTTGCCCGCTTCTCCAATGAATCATGATAACTCGACGGATCGCACAGCCCTTGTGCTGGCAATGCTTCATTCAAATTGTTTCCCTATCAACTTTCTTTGGTGGGATAGAGGCCTACCATGGTGGTGACGGGTGATGGAGAATTAGGGTTCAATTCTAGAGAGGGAGCCTAAGAAACAGCTACCACATCCAAGGAAGGCAGCAGGCGCACAAATTTCCCAATCCTGACATGGGGAGGTAGTGACAATAAATAATAATACTGGGCTCATTTGAGTTTGGTAATTGGAATGAGTATAATCTAAATCCCTTAATGAGGATTGATTGGATGGTAAGTCTGGTGCCAGTAGTCACAGTATTTCCATCTCCAATAGCATATATTTAAGTTGTTGCAATTAAAAATCTCGTAGTTGGATCTTGGGTCATAAAGGTTGGTACGCCTACTCAGTGTGCACCTACCCTTCCGTTCCTTTTGTCGATGGCGTGCTCTTGGCCTTAATTGGCTGGGTCATGGCTCTGATGCTATTACTTTGAAAAAATTAGAGTGCTCAAAGCAAGCTTATGCTCTGAATACATTAGCATGGAATAACGTGATAGGAGTCTAGTCCTATTGTGTTGGCCTTCGGGACTAGAGTAATTATTAATAGGGACTGTTGGGGGCATTCGCATTTCATTGTCAAAGGTGAAATTATTGGATTTATGAAAGAAGAACCACTGCAAAATCATTTGCCAAGGATGTTTTCATTAATCAATAATGAAATTTGGGGGCTCAAAGACAATCAGATACCATCCTAGTCTCAACCATAAACGATGTCGACCAGGGATCGGTGGATGTTGCACTAAGGACTCTGCCAGCACCTTCTGAGAAATCAGAGTGTTTGGGTTCTTGGGGGAGTATGGTCGCAAGGCTGAAACTTAAAGGAATTCATGGAACAGCACCACAAGGAGTGGAGCCTGCAGCTTAATTTGACTCAACAAGGGGAAACTTACCAGGTCCAGACATAGTAAGGATTGACAGATTGAGAGCTCTTTCTTGATTCTATGGGTGGTGGTGCATGACCATTCTTAGTTGGTGGAGTGATTTGTCTGGTTAATTCTGATAACGAACGAGACCTCAACCTACTAACTAGCTATGAGGAGCTTCTTAGAGGGAATATGGCCATTTAGTCCATGGAAGTTTGAGGCAATAATAGGTCTGTGATGTCCTTAGATGTTTTTGGGTTGCACGCGCGCTACACTGGTGTAGCCAAGGAGTTTTTCTTCCTGGTTCGAGAGGATCGGGAAATCTTTTCAAATTGCATCATGATGGGGATAGACCATTGCAATTATTGGTCTTCAACGAGGAATTCCTAGTAAGCGCATGTCATCAACTTGTTTTGACTACGTTCGTGCCCTTTGTACACATCGTCCGTCGCTCCTACCGAATGAATGATCCGGTGAAGTGTTCGAATTGCATCGACGATGGTGGTTCGCCACTATCGACATCATGAGAAGTTTGTTGAACCTTATCATTTAGAGGAAGGAGAAGTCGTAACAAGGTTACCATAGGTGAACCTACAGTAGGATCATTGATAGTAGGGGTTTTCTTTTTTGGTTCGGGTTGGTTGGGTTTCGATTGCAATGTGGGACTGTGTGCTGTGTCTCTAGGGGAGTGGGTTTGGTGTTTGGCGGGAACATTGTTGGTTGCTAGTCTTGAGGTAACGCTTGTTTTTTCATGTGTGCTTGTAAGCCATTCTTGTGCTTGTCCCACCCATCCTTTGTTTCCCTAATGTGTTTCTGTAGAGGGTTCAGAAGCTTGTTTCTTGGAAGCCCTTCCGACAATCTGTTCAGCCAGGCATGGTTGCTGCGGTTGAGGTGCTCGGGAAATACGATCGATAAATTCAGACTCATTCGGAGTGGTGGTGCTCGATTTTCTATTCGTTGGAAGGAATGGGCCAAGGGTGCTAGCTTCCATGGTTGGTTCTCTCGAAAAGGTTGATGTGTTTGCTTTGGTGAGATTTCTTGCTGGTGGTTGGGTCGAGGGAGTGGTTGCACGTGTGCCTGGTAGCTCAAACCTTTCGTGAGGGGAAATTGTCGGGGTGGGGTTAGTAAGGGATGGATGAAGAGCGGTTCAACCCATTGGGCTGGCCACCCTAGTCCCTCCCAACCGTGCCTCGACATGCCCTCGCGGAAGGGTTGGTTGTCCAAGTAATGAAAAACCCCTCCCTCGGTCTTAGCTCCATCGAGATTGCAATTTTCCTAGCCAATGGGC
>APFE031738941.1:0-17143 GCA_000404065.3 Pinus taeda
GACTGCACTTGCATATGGAACACGGGACATGTCCTCTTCCTCTTCTTGTGTCTTGGGACACTGTTCGGCAGATAACCTCACACCTACAGGAATAGGAATCTTCACCGGTTTACTATCCTTCATATTAAACGTCTGCAATATTTTCTCGACATACTTCCTCTGGTTTAACCAGAGCTTCCTCTTTGCCTGATCTCTTTTAATTTCCATGCCCAGAATATAGTTTGCAGCACCGAGATCTTTCATGTCGAATTTGGAGGACAATTGGGTCTTCATATCCTGGATAATTTCTTTGTCATTTCCAACCAACAACATATCATCCACATACAAGACCAGATAAATAACACGGTCACCAATTAATTTAAAATACACACAATGATCTGCTTTGCTTCTGGTGAAGCCAAGTCCCCGTATAAATGTATCAAATTTCTGATACCACATCCTTGGTGACTGTTTTAACCCATACCGAGACTTCTTTAACTTGCATACCAGTTCTTTCTTACCCTTCATCACAAAGCCTTCAGGTTGCTTCATGTAGATTTCCTCTTCCAAATCCCCGTGAAGAAATGTTGTCTTCACATCCATCTATTCTACCTCAAAATCAAAAGCAGCAATAACAGATAAAAGTAATCTAATAGAAGTACCTTGGCAACAGGAGAAAAAATATCACCAAAATCAATTCCCGGCACCTGGGAATAACCTTTTTCTACCAACCGAGCTTTGTATTTCTCCACCTTCCCTTCTGCATTTGTCTTCTTCTTGAACACCCATTTGCTACCAATGGTTTTCCTTCCAGCTGGAAACTCCACCAGATCCCAAGCCTCATTTTTGTGCAAATATGCCATTTCATCAACCATGGCCTCTTTCCATAGTTTTCCATCCTCTAAATCTACTACTTCCTTCATAGTTCTATGATCATCATCGGTAACAGATAAAGAAAAATTTGAACAAAAAGAAGATGGACTATACCTTTCTAGTTGCCTTCTTTCTCAAACTGATCTTCTCACACCCGGAGTTTGTGGCTCTTCATCTTTTGATTCCTCTTCTGTTGTAGAGTGTGATTCTTCTTCCTTTAACTCAAACTTTATCTTGTCAAGTTCCTTTGATGGTACTTCATGTTTAATAACATTTTTCACCTCTCTGAACACCACCTCTCGGTTGTACACAACCTTCCTTGTTACTGGGTTCCAAAGTTTATAACCCTTTAAACCATCCTTATACCCAATAAATATGCAATTTTCAGATTTACTATCCAACTTAGTTCTTTTCTCCTTTGGAACATATACATATGCATAACATCCAAATACTCTCAGATGTGAAAGAAAGGGTTTCTTACTAGTCCATACCTCTTGTGGAATCTTATCCTCCAACGCTGATGAAGGTGATCTGTTGACTAGGTAACACGTTGTCTCCACCACCTCTACCCAAAATTCCTATCCTAACTTGACACCACTGAGCATGCTTCTTTCCCTTTCCATCAACACCTTGTTCATTCTTTTTGCAACTTAATTTTGTTCAGGTGTATGGAGTAGTCTTTTGTTGTGTTATACAACACTTCTTACAGAATTATTCAAATTCCTTGCTGCAAAACTCTCCACCGTTATCTGACCTCAACACCTTTATTTTCTTCTCTGTCTGGTTTTCCACCAGAGCCTTAAATTCTTTAAGCCTGTTGAAGTATTCAAATTTATTCTTAAGGAAATATATCCATGCATTCCTTGAGAAGTCATCTATAAATGATACATAGTATACAGACTTACCCAGTGATAGAACCTTCACAGGTCTAAACACAGCATTGTGCACAAGCTCTAATATTTGTTCCACCCTCTTACCACCAAAGGGGAAACTCACCCAATTTTGCTTCACATATACACATTTTTTTAAAGAAATGAAAATCCAGAGAGCTATTACTCATACCTTCTACCATACCTTTACCATGAAGTATTCGAAGGCCCTTCTCTCCAATATGTCCAAGCCTTTGATGCCACATCATAGTCTTCTCTCCATAGACCACTAGATTTTCTGCTCCACTTTCAGGAACCAAAGAACTATTGCACCCATTAAAAAGAGTGCTACCTTGCATCTTGTACAGAGTTCCAATCCAAACTCCCCACATCAATACCAGTGCTCCCCGAACCATTTTGCAAGTATCCTTCTCGAACACTGTTTTTATACCTGCATCATCCATCTTGCTTACATAAATCAAATTTCTAGCCAATGTAGGAATATGCAAAACACCCGGAAGTTTTCTAACCCTTCCACCTTGCAACTTCAACTTTAATTTTCTATGACCAACGATTGTAGCCTTCCTATAATCCTTTAAGAAGACATCACCACCATCGTATTTCTCATACTCGCAGAACCACTTTCTATGGGGAGTGAAGTGAAAGGATGCTCCTGAGTCAATCAATCATGCCTCATGATCTACATGTGTACTTGTAAAAGAAAAGTACACATCCCCACCTTCATCTGAGGTGGTTTTTTCCTCTGTAGAGGGAGCATCATCATATCCCTTTCCTTTGTTAGGAGATTTAGATTTGTAGTCCCTTTTGTAGTGCCCTTCCTTTCCGCATTTCCAGCACACCACCTTTACAGGTTTTCCTGTAGATTTAGATCTCCCTCTAGATTTAGATCACCCACTTGATGACTATTTTTATTTATGTTCTAGGACCATCCTTGTACAGACAAGGCATCATCATTTTAGCTCTCCATATTTTTCTGTCTCATCTCCTTCGTCAGCAAGGATGAGACTATTTCATCAAACTGCAAGGCAGTTGCGTTGCTACCTATTGCATTAACTAGACTATCCCATGAATTTGGAAGAGAACACAACAAACTAATGCACTTATCTTCATCTAAAATTTTAATATCAATAGATAATAACTAACTTACCACAATTGAAATCATTATTGTATACATTGGAACTGACTCACTACGGAAACCCTAGCGACTGAGCCATGAACTCCTGGGTGCCCTCATCAGCATTATACCTTGGCTATAGGGGATGAGAGGCAATGAACAAAAGTAGATCCAATGGTGGTGCAACACCCAAGCCCATTGCAGAGTGGGCCAGAACACGACACCTCTAATGATATGCAGTTGTACCGGGTTCCCTAAGTAACAAAAGTTGTTAGAGGAGGAAAGGGGACATCGACGAAGACAATGCTAGTTTTGCTAGCCAATATACTACCAGATCGGAGGCTTGGGATAACCTGTCCTCCTCGTACCTTCTTTATAAATCAAAGTCTGATATCGCAGTCCCTGTAAGGCATTTGCATGGATTCAGGTTGATCCCTCTCACTACAGAAGGGTGTATTAACCTTAGATCTTCCATTGATCTAATAGATTTGGCACACAACAGATAGAATATCCCACACCAAGCCCAGATCTGGAGGCCTCCTCACACAAAGTCTCCCTTCTGCCCTAGATCACAGCCCCAAAACGCAGTTCGAGGCATGAAACTTCCAAGATACCTCTCTGCCCTAAATCACAAGCCCAAAACGTAGAAGAAGGCTTGAAATGTAAGAAAAATGGTGGTGATCTGGTGGTTTGGAACAGGACGACCTCGACAACAAATCGAGGTCATTTTCAGTCAAATTCACACCCTATAGTGACGAATCTTACACAGTTCTTTATCAAAACACCAAAAGGTAGGCATTATTGCTTGAGGCTTTGGAAGGGTTATAGGATCCAAGATCTAAGATATAAAATACATAACCTCCTTGGTATACCAGTACATGAGCAAAATCTAATCCACATGGGACACAGCTTACAGGATAACTACACCCTTGAGGATTACAATATAACTTCAAACTCGACCATCATCATCAATCTCCATCTGCAGGGTGGATGTTTTGGTACCAGCTCAAAGAACATAGGATCCTTCAAAGATGCAGTCAAAGGTAAAGGGAAAGTGTAGACCAAACCAGCAACAACGGCTGAACTTCCTGAGCCCTATATTGTAGAACAAAAAACTGAGAACCCTACTCTCACCATTGCAATGCCTGAGGTAAATTCTTTGTACTCAAATCTTCATTCCACTCAATTATATGTAGATTTAATGGATTTGGGCCCAAATATAATGTTTTGCTCCACTAAATTCACACTTCATGGACACCAAACTGCAAAATATACTTATGCCCCAAGGGTTTTTAATAGTAAGATTTAATACAAAAAAGGAAAAGGAATATATCCTCAACAAGGGACCATGGTTCTGGGGCAGCGCGGGTCTCTTCATGGCCCCTTGGTTTCCAGATTTCGATGCCAACACAATGGTGGTATCAAATATGCCATTCTCGGTTAGGTTGCACAAACTTCCATTACACTTCTGGCACCACAAGGTATTAATTTCCATAGGGAACACCTTGGGAAAATTTCTAAAGACTGATGGAGACAGACTCACAAAGGAAATATTTACTTTTTCCAGAATTTGTGTTGAAGTAGATCTCAGCTAGGGACTACCAGAAAGCATAACACTGAATTTCAATAATACACAGTGGATACAACCCTTGGACTACGAAAATACAACGTTCCAATGCTGTGGATGTCTATAAACAAGCCACCTCCTTACTTCTTGTCCACAGGCAATAAACACCCCCAAATGGAACAAGAAGTAATAAAGGAAACCTAAAGGATGGAAACATACAGTGCCATTGGATGAAGAAGAAGACACGGGAGAGACTATAGAATATAAAGTAAAAATGGATGAGCAAAAAGTCCAGAACAACACACTAAAGAAAGAGGTATCCCCCAGTAACCCTTTGCAGCAACAAGCTTCCCAGCCAACAGGAAAGGAAATATCTGGCAACAAGAGAACTCATGGATTAGAAGGATCTGAGTCGGATAAGGACTCTCCCACAACTATAACCAAAAATTAGCTATCCATTATAACTGCTACCCCCAATACTGGAGGATGGCGAAAGGTGGAGAAAAAGAAAGGGAAAAAGGAATATCATTTTTATTTTTATTTATTATTTATTTTGGTTTATGTGAAAACAAGAACAGATCATCTGCATATGCTCTTAAGCATCTACAAAATGTAATTTTCTCTTATGAATAAAATTACAACCTTCTCCACGAGAAAAAAAAACTGACTTCCCACAGTATTAAATGCATTCAGATGCTCTGTCACTGATTCTCCATCTTTCATCCTCAGGTTATACAACTTTTTCCGTAGGAACAGTTTATTCACTAGAGACTTAGATTGGTACAAAGTCCCTAACTTGTCCCACAAAGCCTTAGTTGTAGCTTCCCATGATACATTCAGCAATACTAAATCTGAGACACACAATCGTATTGTGCTCTTTGTCTTCCGATCCAACTTCTTTCATTCTTCATCGAACACTCCTGTTGGTTTAGTACCCGGATCTACCATGATTCACTGATCTTTATCCACCAATAGATCCTCCATCTTGAGTTTCCACAACTCAAAACTTTGACCATTAAATTTCTCGGTCTCTATCTTTCCATTGCTCACCATCTTCTTTCACAACTAGAATCGATCTCGTATATCTCCCACTGAACAAGGTATACCACAAGCCCGAATGAAACCCCTTAGCAACAAAGGCGTCCCCTTGAAGCTAAAACAGCTCCGATACCAAATGTAGGTTTTAACCCCATACAGAAATTACCTGCATACGAATTCTAAAACACATAAAATAAACAATGCGAGAGAATAACACCTAAAACACATATACACAGAGGTTTTCCCCTGGATCCCAAAATCAGGACTACCAGCTTCATTTTTCATTATGTTCCTTCCAATCTTATAATACATATTTATACATGCCAAAGCATCCAATACCATGGACCGAGAACCATCACATCCAAAATCATGGACCGAAAAACCATCGCGTCTAAAACCATGCACAAAACCATAGGTATGTCCACCCAACCTAATATAGGGTCCAAAAAAGAATTCCCCGGGGCCAACTACCCACCCCCCTCAAACCCCCTATGAACCCCCCGTCCGCAATCGCACACAATGAGGGGGGCTCCGCCCCCCGCTCTAACCCCCCGGTTAACTACGTAGGTTATTCATGGAAAGAGCATAACACAACCCAACACAGTAGTGCTCTCCTCAGCCATTGTTGAGCTCAACTATGCCATCCTCATCAAGCCCTTACTTCTCAATCCTTTCATAAGCTCATCACAAGAAGATTCTTCCATGATCAAGGTAGAGATAGAATAGATGATTTCAATACTGATTTTTCCTTATCATGAGTGAACTTCATTGGCAAGAGTACCTCCTCAACAAGGCAAGGTGATGCTCAAGGAAGATGTCAAGGAGGAGGAACAAAGAAGCACAAAGAAGAACCATCATGAATACATGGAGAGATCCTAAACTAAGAATGATTGAAGACATTTATGATGACTCAGAAGTTCTCGATGCCGATCCATGACCCTTTGGAGGGTGAAGATGAAGAACAAATCAGATCTTTCATGAATATTGAAGACAAAGCAACAAGTAGAGTGGCTTGGCATTGCCACTTCATCATGAAGTTCCATGTTATCATTGCCAATTTATGTCTTGTAAAAGTGTCATCACAATGTCATATGTTTCCATGTGCATTTCCACATCATCTTGTGGAATGCAATGATGTATTTTCAAAGAAAATGACAAAATGTAAAAGAGGTGGAAGTCGAAGGGTTATATGTGGAATATGTAAAGTGACATGTAGACAAAATAATCTTATAAAAGTTCAAATCTCATTTAAGAATCCAAGAGTCATGAGGGTAGCTCAAGAGTTATAGGGGATATGAAAGTTCATTCCTCTTGTTATAAATACATCCTCATAACTCAAGCAAAAGGATTTTGGAGGCTTAGACTTTGGAGAGCTAGCCTTGGCTTCTTCAGCTTGGCATAGGAGAGAAGATCATTCTTTTGGAGAAGCAAGAAGTGGCTTAACGTTCCATTATTGGAGCTAGTGTCTCATCATTATAACACACTTTCATGCATGTATCATGAATGTTGGAAGACTATTCATTAGATGTTTTTGCAATTTGTTATGTTCAAATGTACTAAATAAATTGAACTACTTAATTGGATTTGGTGCTTATCTTGTTAAATGTGTGTTGTATTGGCTTTAATGTTCGTTGTGTCTATCAGGCTAGGAGGAAACTCCTCAAATGATATTATATATATTCATTTAGGTTGTTCATAGATATATACATGAGTGAGTGACCATTGAGTTTCATCTCCTGACGACTCTCCATTTTCTCTTATTATTTATTTACACTATTTACAATTATTCAACCAATACCTGTGATTAGGTGTCAACATTCCCCCCCTTAATCTGAAGGGATGTTGGTGAGTCAAAGCATCATTCTGAATCTTTCAAGGTTTTCTCTTCCAAGCGCTTTGGTCAAGATGTCTATAATCTGCTCATTACTGGAACAATGGCAAAGATGGATTGATTTGGCCTTAACATGATGTTGAATCAGATGATATTTTGTATTGATGTGCTTCATTCAATCATGGAACTTTGGGTTCTTGGCTAGCTTTATTGTTGAGGTATTCTCCATCATGAGTGGGGTCGAATGTACTTGTTTTACCTACAAATATTCCAGAATCTTCTTGAGCCACACAATTTCTTTTGTTTCCTCAATTGTTGCCACATATTCTACCTCTGTTTTGTATTCTGTTGGAACTAATTGTTTACGTGATCTCTAGGAGACAGCTCCCGATCCAAGACTCATAGCATAACCAGAAGTAGATACCCCAGTTTCTTTGTCTCCATCAAAGTCTAAATCAGAGTATCCAATCAAGATGAAATTGCCCACCTGTGTATACTTGAGTCCAAAGTCTTGAGTTCCCTTCAAGTACTTTAGAACTCTTTTTGCAACAGACCAATGTCCCTCACAAGGATTTTGCATAAACCTTGAGAGGATTACAACAGAAAACGAAATGTGTGGTCTAGTAGTAGTCAGGTAATTGAGACTTCCTACAAGCTATCTATACTTTGTTGCATCCATAAATTATTTTCCTTCAATGGATGTGAGTTTTAAGTTTTGTTCCATTGGAGTAGTCAGAGGATCATTCAATCATGCCAAACCTGTTCAAAAGATCTCCAATGTACTTCTTTTAAGAAAGGAATATGTGGCAACAATCCATATCAATTCCTTCTTTATGGATGCAACGTAGCTCTCATTGTTCCATGTCGTCAAAATATCACCTACATATACCACAAGATATACAACTATTTTTCCAACTTTCTTGACAAACAAAGTTGCATCATCAAGATCATAATGTTTGAAATTGAGTTTCAGAAGATGCTCAGATAGTTTTTCATACTAGGCTCGTGGTGCTTGTTTGAGTCCATACAAGGATTTCACAAGTTTGCATACTTTATGTTCATGTCCTTTCACAGCAAATCCTTCAGGCTGGGACATAAGAACATTCTCTTTTAGATCTCCATTCAAGAAAGCAGTTTTTACATCCATTTGATGGACTTTCCAACCGTTCTGAGCTACTAGGGAAAAGAGTGTCTAGATGGTAGCCCATTTTGTTGTGGGGGAACAATTCTCCTCATAATCGACCCCTTCATGCTATGTAAAACGTTTTTCCACAAACCTAGCTTTGTGCTTTTCAAGTGAGCCATCAACTTTATATGTGTTCTTGTAGACCCACTTTCAACCAATTGGTTTGGTTCCCAATGGAGGATCAACCAACTTCCAAGTGCCATTCTTTATCAAGGAATCATACTCCTTTTTCACCACTTCTTTCCATTAATCATGAGAAACAACTTCTTTGAAGGAATTTGGTTCAAAATATACAAACAAATTCAATTCACAATCATAAGAAACATCCATGTCAATAGGTGAATCAAGGTCATCTACATCACCTCCATTTTGCTGGGTTGAATTTCTAGTTCATGTCTTTCCAACCTCATCAGGATGAACACTTTCAAGTGTCCTTTTCAACCACTTTGGGTTTAAATACTATTCTTAATTAAATAAAAATGGCTTATACAACATATATATGAGGATGCTTCAAACAACATTTCTTGTTCCTAGTATCCAACTTTCCAAAATTAAAATTGCTCAAAAATGAATCAGGTCTTCATTTATTAATCATCGCTGCCAACTTTGCTTCTCAGCTAACAAATGTTAGATATTGGCCTGACTTGTGGTGGCGTCCCGAATTGTGTTCTCAAATTCCCTACAAATATAACATCATGTAAGGATGGAAGCATTCTCTGTATTGAATCCAAGGAGAAATTCAAGGTCGTGATCTGACTATGTGGTTTCACCAAAAGTTTCCATACTACTTCCTAGTTAGTTTTTGATAGCCCCTCAATTTTTTCTTTCTGTAGTTGACTCTTATTCTTCCAATTCTTGTCTAATGCTTTAATATCGGGAAGTGTTTTTGGATCACTCTCCTTTATGATGTTGGGTGTGTGCAACATGTGATTTATTGTTTTGATAATTCTTTTTGAAATACCCGATCCTCTGGCTATTGCTAGCTCGGCCTGTTTCAATTGTGAGTCCCAATCAATGAATAAAATATCCTTATGTCTTTCATTAATCTTTGGGATACTTGACCTTTTCCCTTCATCTGAATCCTACCACTCAATATAATCAGAGATCTTAGAATTGAGTTCATTGAACTCAATTCTTTGATCAATAATTATGTTTGTTAATTGTTCACTAGTATTCAGATGTTGAATGATATTTGATATATGTTGGAGAAAGAGATACTTTTTCTTTGACAATAAAGTATTCAGTGTTAAAGCCTCATTAATGAATTCCTTTGCAATAGGAATATCCTTATACTTTTCTAGGTCACTCTTTAGCTCGTGGATTTGTTTGTTTTTAGGATATAAGTCATTTTCATGACTTATTCTCAGTACTTCCATATCCTGTTGTAGCTTATGCAGCTTTTCCTTTGTTTCATTGTTCATGTTGGCTCTTTCTTCATCTAACTGTCGCTATAATAGTGTGATTTGGTCATCCTTTTCTTTAATCAAAATAGAGACTTCGGTTGCTTTTTCGATTTTTGTTATAGCATAGGCTCCAGAAAATTGAGATAGATGAGTCAAATGCTCGATTGGATTTATTTGTGTGCCCTTCCAGAGGACATCCATAGATTCATGTTCTGAAGGAGTTTCGGTTATCCTCCTCTTCCTCTATCTTTTTACAACAGTTCTATGAAGACGGTTGTAAAAGATGTCTAGAGGAGGGATATCTATTACATTCAAGACCATTTCAGTAGTTGAATCTGCAGCAATTACCTCTGTATCTTGGGAACTCTTTTTTGGACCTTCAGTGGTCACTTCTTCTATTTTCCCTAATGTGGTGTGAATCCTATGGGTTCCTATGTTGATGATACCTACCGGGTATCCTGTAGTTTGTCATTGAATGCATCCCACAACTTTTCTAGTTCATCTGTTTCTGCTTCCTAATCTCATGACATGCCTGGCTTTGTCTGCTCCTAAGACTTGGTTTCAATTCTATGATCAGTAATCCAAAATTCATGTGGAAGGTATTCTAACCTTTGTCCTATAAACTCCTGGAATCTTCTTAATTTATCTAGATTCAACTTTGTCTTGGCCGCATTCAGAATCTGCTCAAAGTTCTCAGTTGATTCCAGTAAACCTTTAAACTCATCTATTGTATGAGTTATAGGTATAATCTTAATTGAAAGGGTGAATTGTGTTTGCTACTTGTTGTGGATCAAAAGACCTTGCCAGTAGAACGGGGAGCTTTAATAACCACATATTCTGATACTCTTTATATGCATGACCATAATTAAGAAGGGTAAATGACCCACACTAAAGGGGAAAATTTGGCCATAGGGATTTCTTCATTTCCTTCAATGACTTTGTGAGGCCATTTCCTATTGTTTGGTATGCTACTTCTCTTTCCAATAGTTTATCTGATACATACATAGGGAGGACATGTGGGGAATCTTGGCTACCAAATATCCTAATATAAGAGAAGGACTCTTCAAGAAAATACCTTTCGATTGCTTGGAGGTCTATGATAGCTTCTTTTGTGAATCTTGGACATCTTCTATTGAAAACTAACTAATGTAAGGGGAGAAAAACGCCCTAGCATAATTGGTGAAAATGTGGAATAAAATATTGTTCCCACATTTTCTTATAACTTAGGAATATAGGAGTAGGATCATTGGTAGTCCATTTCCAAACCATGGTTGGAAAATGAGTGCAGAAACAAATAGCATCGAAGACATATGCAGACACGAAGAATTGGGGAACTACGCTAGAGGAGGCAGCGCTAGTTTGGTGATATTCATTAATCGCTTTGGCCAAATTCTCAGACATAATGGTTGCACAATTCGTAATGTGAGAATTAACACAAGCATCAATTAAAGGAACCCGAGAACTTAGAATTATCAGGGAGACCATACAACCTACATAGCGTAGAGGCTACAAACTTATAAGGGTTGGATAAAGAAGAAATGGGGTACATACCTGCTTTATCTTGTTTGAATTTATTGTCTCTTCTCCTCCATTCTTGTATCATTTGAAACGGGTCTTCATTTGCTTTTACAAACTTTGCAACAAATTGTTTGTCGTAAATGTCCTGGGCATTGAGTAGCTTGTACATTTGTTGTAAATATTCGGCTCTGAAAGAACCCAAGACTGTGTTTTTAGCACCTCCATCTGCAGTGCATACTGTATCACTAAAAATGGATGGCATATCTATGCTTTTGGTTTCTGCGATAGATTGCTTGTATGCTTCTACATCACCTTTCGAATGGACATTGCTTGAGCGGAATTCCGATTAAAACCAACAACAATTAATTGCAGAGTAAAATAAAATATTTTATGAGATGATTGAACTTTGTAATAAAATATCTGTGAGCGAGTTCATCATTAATCAACCATAATGAACACGATGACTACATGCATAGGGATGATAACCGTATTAAATCATTATGACCTAACTAGTGTCTAGCTTAAAAACCCTATTAAACATCTGTCAAATCCGTCATATCGGATATTTAAGCTATAGCGTGAATGAAACTATGTTTGATGGATCTTGCGATATGTGATATGCGATATTGCAAAATCGCAAGATCGCAATATCAGAGTTTTAATAGGTAATAATTAAGCTCTTGCCATAATATCCTCCAATGTGCGATATGTGATCGAGATGTCACATACAAAGTTCAATCACAAGTTGCATATCGGTATTTTTTGAATATGTTAAACTTTTCTACTAAGAAATTATGCGATTTTTCGATCTGCGATGAGGACTTTTAGTATGTTTTAAGTTATATTCGAAAAGGGTTCTTTGAAAAGCAACAATTTTCTGATATTTTATTCAAAAAGAAAGGGGGAAAGTTCAATTTTTTAAAAGGGTCCCTATTTTTATTATAAATAAAAATAGGGGGGTTATTGCATAGCACTACAATTGGTGATTGACTTGGGAGGACCAACTATCTTTGATTAGTTTCTTTAACATTTCTCAAACTTTTAAAACAAGAAAAGTTGTGAAAGAATAAGAATTGTATGATTCATAAATTAAACAATCTTTCTATGGAATATAACGTATTCACCTATCTCACTTATTTTCTTACTCACAAATCTTTAGGTGTTAAAACATAAATGTATGTACCAGTCAATACTTAGATTTATAAAGATAAAGTAGGTATTCTTTTAAAATTGGCTTTATATTTTTTAATCATTTATCATAGGTAGAGCCTCTGCTGCCAGCAGGTGTTCATAGCCTCGACAGGGTTACTTTTTAACCAACAATGATTCATAATCCAATCTGAAATTGATTCCTAATTTCAAAATTTAATCAAAATCTTATTCAATTCGTTTCACTTGGAACTTGTTTCTTTTTTCATGGTGCTTTTCACTTTAAGTATCCTTAAAAGACATTGCCCATGCTTGGTAACTTGATGGTAACAATGTCATTCACTGGTTGTAATTTAAATTGAACAAGTTGGCTCGTGATGAGACCCCTTGTATTTTGATTGTTTGAATCATTAGCTATTACCCTGTTATGATATGTAGTATTGGTAATATCAGCCTAAATTATTTTCCTATGATCATGATAAACAAGCTCGTGATGAGACTCTTTATATTTTAAGTTTTGAATATTTTTAATTTCATTTTTAAAAAGAAAATTTTATCAGATAGGGTGAACCATTGGCTCATTTAAGAGTTATGGATGATAATTATAGAGTTGGTAAATACCTTTTTGCATAGAACCATTGCTAAGTTACTGGTTCTTTTCTTGACTGGTACAAAAACATATATACTTTATAAAATCAAGAGTCTTTTCAGAAACTAAATGTCTTTAGTAAATTCAAAATTTTTCCAAAGAAATAAGGTTTATTTAAATTTCATATTTACAATTATCCTTTTACTCTTCTTATTTATAGAAGCGAGAAAAATCAAGTAAACTATCAGAAATTTAAAATTTTGAACAGCCAAATGAGATACTATTCAATCTTTATTTTCCTAAAACTAAAATTTTAAAACTAAACTTTAACTTCTAAGAAAAATATTTTTTAAGAATTTGCTCGTTTACAAGTAAGGAGTCTTTCTTACCTGACAAATATTGTAACAAAAAGGTGGATGGCCTAATATCTCTATGATTTGAAATGGACCAAGCCACAGTCTTTGGAATTTGGTATGTTTACCTTTTTCCTCATGTGCCTTATCCCATTTCAAAACAAGATCTCCAGTTTCAAAAGTTCTTGGGCTAGTGGATGTTGTATCAAATGAAGCTTTAACTATTTGTTGATGATGAGCATGTATTGCTTTAGCTTTCTCCCTCCGTTCTTCTAATTTAAGGATTTGACCATGTCTAAGTTGAAGAGAAGAAGAAGGGTTTTCATCAATAAACTGAACTAAAGCGAGAGATGGTATTGTTATGTTTGTGGGTAGTATCACTTCTTTCCCATAAACCAATAAAAATGGAGAAGTACCTATTGAGGCCTTCTCAGTGATTCTATCTGCCCAGAGAGCAAATATTAGTGCTTTATGCCAGTTCTTATGATTTTTCTCTACAGTCCATTTGATAATTCTAATCAGGTTCTTGTTTGTTGATTTAGTTAACCTGTTACCTTGCGGATAATAATTAGTTGAGTATTTAAGTTTAAAACCTCTTTTCAAAGCAAACTCTACCATAGAATTTCCAGAAAATTAAGATGCATTATCAAACATTAAAGCTGATGGGAGACCAAACCTAGTAATTATAAACTGGTCAATGAAATTTGTAATGTTTTGGGTGTTAACTACCTTTAATGGGAAGCTTCTACCCACTTTGTAAAATAATCAGTGGCAGTTAGAATATACTTATGTTATTTGGAGGAGGCTGGAGTTATTTCACCAATAATATCTAACCCCCCTTATTCAAATGGTTGTTGTATATTTACTAGCTGCAACGACAGTGTTGCTTTCCTTTCTCTTCCTGCTGTGGTTTGACATGCTTTGCATTTCCTCGCATATTCATGTGCATCTTTGAAAAGGGTTGGCCAATAGTACTCTTGATGCAGAATTTTATGTGTTGTGGTATTTCCTCTGAAATGACCTCCAGCTGGCCTGTCGTGTAACTCCTGCATTACCTTTTCAGCTTCAGGTTTCTCTAAACATCTTAATAATACAACATCATAGTTTCTTCTAAATAACACATTATCAATTAATTGATACTGATTTTCTTTAAGCCTTAGAGCATGCTTAGCTGTATAATTGAGATATAATGGAGCATGTCCATTTTTCAAGAAAATTTTCAAATCAGCATATTGTGATTGAGAATCGTTGAGGCTTACCTCATATAATTTCACTTCAGTAGATTGATCATCCTATGTCGATAAATAAGACGCTCTGGTTAGCATTCTGCAAAAACCTTGACCTCTAATAATTTTAGCAGGATGTATTTCTACCTCATATTCCTGAGTGCAGTAACCCAATTTTCTCTCTTCTCTCCTATTTCTCGTTGGATTAACAGTTGCCTTACAGCAGGGTAAGGGACTATTATCTTAGTGTGTGTTTTTAGGAGAAAAGGTCTGAAATGTTTTAAAGTTTTAAATGCAGCAAAAGCCTGTTTCTCCACAACTGAATAATTTAGCTCAGCACCTTGTAAGTTAGAAATAAAGAATGAAATAGGTGCTTCAACGTTCTAATTATTTAGTTGTGTCAAAACTGTTGTGTAAGAGGTATTAGAATAGAATGTGTATAATACAAATGGTTTTAGGAAATTGGGAGTTGTTAAGGAAGGAGCCTCAATGATGGCTTTCTTTCAAATCAAAAGAATATTTCTCATCTTTTCCCCATTTAAAAGTTGAATTTTTTCGGATCATTGACTGTAGGGGTAAGACGATTTGAGAAAAAACGGGAATAAATCTTTTTACAAAATTAATTTGTCCTAAAAATGATTGCATCGCTTTTTTTGTTATGTGGTAGGGGAATGTTTTCAATTTCTTGAATCCTATCAGGATCGATATAGATTCTTTTCTTAGATACCACGAATCCTAATAATTTACCTTCTGCTAAGGAGAAATAAGATTTTTTAGGATTCAAAGAAATGCTGAATTTCTCACATCTCTCAAAGATTTTTTTTCGGTGATTGATATTGTTGTTTCTATGTTTAGAATAGATAGTGATGTCATCTAAATATATTACAACTGAATTGTTGATTAGTCCTCTAAAAGCTATGTCCATAGCACGTTGAAATGTAGTGCCAACATTAATCAATCCAAATGGCATATTTTGATATGAATATGTTCCCCACTTTGTCCTAAATGTAGTCTTTAATCTATCATCTCAATGAACCATAATCTAATTGTAACCTAAAAATCCATCAAGAAAAGACATCAATTCAAAACCTGCAACTAACTGCAAAATCTGCTCCATGGTAGGCATAGGAAAATTATCCTTTTGGCAGGCTTTATTCAAAATTCTAAAATCTATGAAAATCCTAATATCTCCATTCTTTTTTCTCACAGGAAACATGTTTGACACCCATTTTGAATGTCCTATAGGGAAAATGATTTTGGATTTAAGCATTTTATTGAGTTCAGACTTAATTTGACTTTCTAAGTTTGGGTGGATCTTTCTAAGCTTCTATTGGAGAGGCTTGTTATTTGAAGTCATGGGTATAGTATGTTGCATTATAGAAGTATCATATGTTTTGAGATCTGAATAATCCCGGGCAAAGATACTTTTATATTTTTTTAGCAACTTAATGAATGACATCCTTTCATCAGGTGTTAAGCCCAAACCTAGGTTTATGTTTTGAGGTTTATCAGGTGTACCAAGATTAATCAACTAAAATATTAGAGTAGAACTCTATGTTTTTGAATTGGTGGTATTTTTAAACCTATCTTTTAAATCATAGAGATCTTCCATCTTGACTATAGAATCTATTTGAATCCTGTTTATTTTCAATCTGTAGGTCATGTTCATGTTCGTCCACGATTTTACCTTCATAAGATCCGTCTAATGAAAGAAAGTCGATTATATTTGTATCATCATTAAACACTCTCCAATTTGTTATGTTATCGGGAATGGAAGGCCTAAAGATCAACTCAATCAAAAATCTATCTAGACTAAATTCTTCTAACGGTATCAATTTAGATGCTACATTGGCAAGTAAATCATCACTTGCATTTTGTAATCTAGGGACTGTTGAAATATTAAATGCAATGAAATGAGAAGTGAGGCTCTGAGCTAATGTTTGATAATGTTTCAAGTGTCCAAAAATACAAAGGATTGTGTTCCTGACTTTTTTAACAATTATTTCAGAGTCCCCATACACCTGCAAATATTTAACGTTTAATCCAATGGCTTTGTACAGGCCTTGAATTAATGCTTCATATTCGGCAGTATTATTCGTGCAATTAAATTCGAGTCTGCAAGATAGCATTGTTTTCTCTTCTTGTGGATTGATTAAAATGCAACCTGCTTCTGCACCATCGTAGAATTTTGAACCGTCAAAGTATAGAGTTCAGAACAAATAATAATCTAAAGTTTTATTACTAAGATTAATACATTTAGAAGTGTCTGATTGAGAAAAAATTCAACATCAGAAGTAACAATATTTTCTAGGAAAGGTGAGATTTGGGCATTGAATGAGCCAAGGAATGTTGGGTTGTGTTATATTCTTTCCACATAGTTAATAGGGGTTTGAGGGGTACCCGTAACCCCACTTTATGGGGTCCGGG